>DWQX01002651.1:0-20868 GCA_018245475.1 Pharmacophagus antenor | reverse complement strand
AAAGAGTATTTCCTACAAATACATGTTTCTGACAACCGATATTCAGCAAATTGGAATTTATTACAGAAATGTTTTAAGAGCGAGACCTTCACCTTTCCTGGTTTAATAGAGCATGTCGTCTTTACTAATATGTATTTTATAACTAGTTAGAATTTGTATAAATAGTGAAACTTAATATTATAGTTTATTTGTTGAATTGGTTACCTATTCAGCATATGTTCAGTGGGCAGGCCCTGCGTCTGGGAGATGTATCGTATCTGGTCGTATTCGGAGGAACCTGGGTAGAGCGGCCAGCCCAGGAACAGCTCGGCAACGACGCAGCCCAGTGACCACATGTCGATCGCTTCGCAGAAAGCCAGTCCCAGGATTATCTCCGGCGCTCTGTAAATTACACGTAACGTTTATTCATTTCTATGGTTCTATATTCAAAGGATCTCCACAGAACCCTACTATCAAACCTCAGCAGTTCATCTTCCAGTGACTATCTTTTGAACCATAGTAGGTACAAAAATGAAATTTTTACAGATTGTGCTTTTCTATTGCCGCTACAAAAAGAACAAAAATTAATACATACAAGAAACTTCATTTATGGTACAGAAGTTCCAGTGGGGCGAGTACGACTCGCATTTAACCATCTAGTAATTTATTGCGGATAAATGACGGCAAATATCTACTCAAAAATGTTTATCATTACTGACGCATGTAGGCATTAAAGGTAATTTTTTGGTTTACAGCTGCTAAAAAATGTGGTCACCTGTAGTATCTGCTCTGCAGGTAGGTGTTGCAGACGGCCTTGCTGACGTGGGAGGCGCTGCCGAAGTCGATCACCTTGACGCGGTAGGGCTGCCGCGCCGGCTCAACTAACATTATGTTCTCGGGTTTTAAATCCGCGTGGATGAGGCCCAATTGCTGTAAAACATATCGTTCCTTAAATTAATATCAACACAGGCCATTGCTAAACATTAGTTTTCGAAGACACAAATTTATAATTAAAAAATGTGAACTCATAACATTAATCACAAGCATTTTAGAACAGTACAAAGTATAAAATAAATATTTTTCGATCCAAGAGTTACTTTGCGGAGCTGCTACATGACTCAGTAAAATTTAAAATTAATTTGCCAATTTTGCTTGTAATTGTGTGTATTACGACTAAATTAGTCTCAACGCGTTCCAATACTGCCACGAGGCATCTTCCGATGATATTCATTTCACTGCCTCCGTGGCGCAATGTTCACCGCTTGCCTTTTAACGAGGAGGTCCCGGGTTCCATTTCTGAGTCACAGCAGTAGTGGAGTGGATGGTGGTGGGGTTTTTCGAACCCACCTGGCTACCATCCTCAATGTCAATCTTCCGCTATAACAGCATCATAGTATTTCGACGACCATACATGTAGAGCTTCACCGTGTAAAGTAACGATAGTTACTTGACATCAGATGATGTCACGGGCCCGTGAGCACGACGCACGTACCTTGAGCTTGAGCAGCGCGGTGAGCACCTGCTGCAGTATCGGCCTGATGTACTTGAGCGGCAGCGGCGAGAACTTGTTCTGCTTGAGGAAGTCGTACAGGTTCTGCTCGAGCATCTCGAACACGAGGCACGTGTGCGAGCGGTGCTGGAAGCACTCGTATGCACGCACGAAGTTGAACTCGTCGGCGGACTCCTGGGAGAGCCGCGACAGGATCGAAACCTAGTTACAAGTCACAATGTTGTATAGATAAATCGATATTAATCTTTGGCGAATGCATGAATACTCTCAGCCACCATGGCCTTTTTGTTGTTCCGATCTCAAATCTACTTTCTGCCAACAGAAAACGACATCATAGCATTATTTTACTGTCTTCATTTAATTACATTACAGTACACACTATTTCTAAACGAACACAGATATTTGATTAACTTATTCAGGAACCAATACCGCTGCTTCTGTCAATCGGATATATTTATGTACAATTGAATACGTCCGCAAAAAGTTAAACACTTACAGAACCGCTTCCGTGGCCGAGTGGTTCAGCGCTTACCTTGTAACAGAGCTTCCGAATTTGTCATGAGTACTAGAGTTTTAACGGTGATAGGTTTTTTCGAACCAATTCTCAAAGTTATTTTAACACCATAACAGCATTGCTGTTTCGGCAGTCACACACGTAAGAACCAGAAGTATTCTGGACGAACAAGGTTTACCATGTACAGCCACATTGTCAATTGAGGTCAAGTGCTAGCTCTTTGCCGGTAAAGAAGAAACGTAGGACAATCATGTAACAAGCTTAAAATTCGCAATCATACATGAAAATCAATATGGAGTGTTGTAATACTCCTATAAAAAAATATAGACATATAATTATCACAAATTATTTTTTTTATATCAGAAATTATCAAAATGTTAAACAAAGGATTTGATATTATTTTTTTCTACAAATAGAAACTCAATAGTCAAATATTGTCATCATCTTCCACCGGTACTCCGGTAAACAAACAAAATAATCGTATATTTGGAAGAGGGCCAGAATTGAGAGATTCCACGAAAGCGCACTTCGCAAAATAAATAGTGGCGAGGCACCCGGCGGAGTAGCGACAGTAATATATGCGGAGATTAAGGTGTTTTTAACAAGTGTAGCGTTTCTGAAACGCTTTTGTACGATGATTTGTGTGAACTCATGCCACAGCCGAAATGAAATCTCTAGGATGCATTTTTAAAAGCGCATTTGGCTTTTTAAATTCATTTTCAATTGATACTGTAGCCGAACGCTTTTGTAGTATATTTCTGTTAATTATGTAAAAATTTATCCAGTTAAATGTGACGCAATAATTGTCTTCTTTCATGTCATTGATATTAGTATAAAAATTAAATGATCAAATATTTATACAATGCACTCTAAAATAATGAAAAACTCTAACCTTTAGTAATACATTTTATATTAAAACCGTTGAAAATTTACCCATTCCACTTTCTAACGTATTAATATCACATTTCTTTTTTATAAAATGAATCAATGGCGCAGTACCTCGATCTGTCCTTGGCGTGCATAGCTGGGGTGGTTCTTCAGTATCTTGATGGCAACTATCTCGTTGGTGCCCTTCTTCCAGCACTTCACCACCTGCCCGAAAGTGCCGCGACCGAGGAACTCCAACACCTCGTACCTGTGGCAAAATAAAATAAAAATCCATTTCAATAAATACATATATTTTTTGGGATTTTTGTCACCGATGGACGCATAAACCCCATCTTTCATTGTTGCCACAATACTATTAAAAAAAAACTATATAAAATTACTGCATATAAAAGAGTATATTAAAATTTGTTACATGAAAATGTAATCAAAAAATCAATCATATTCTGCCCGAGTCAATAGATCTCGGTTAAATCTTGAAGTCCGGTTTGAAATTGAATTTGAGTAATTGTTTGAACATTGTCCTTAACCACTGCAAGTAGGCAAATTCTTTTTTTGACATGGTAGGAGGATAGATTTTATTAAAAAACTGTCCACCCATTTAACCTATTTTCATCATAAGCGAATATATGTGCATTTTACTTGACCACTATCACTAACCCGTATATTATACCAGCGCTTTATGTATTCAAGCTTGTAATTTTTTCCCACAACTCGAAATCGCTTGTATTATAGCTAAAAGAAATATTTGATGACATATTGTCAATGTTTCTAATTTTATATTATGTAACAAACATTTTCATTTCTATACAATATCTTTTTATGATAAGAATGAGTTTTCCACTATCGAATTAACACGGCGCTACACTCAATATCCTCGTATTTATTTGACGATAAAAATCTTAAAATACTAGATATGGGTAATACACTTAAACAAAGAACCATATCGTTAATACGAATTCATTTAACACTATTGTCGGTACAAAATGCTCCGTAACCTTTTGTTGTTATACTTCCAGAGGAGGAACCAAAATTTGGCGGCGGCGTTAATGTGTTTAATACGACTACAGTAAACTAGACCCAGTAAATACTGCCGCGCGTAACATGGTGGTTAGAACTGCGATATCGGAGTCAAATGTTAGCACATTTATAAAAAAAAAACATAAGCCACTAACCGGTTGGACGAGGAGTAGAGCACCTCATGCTGCACCAGCTGGTAGTCCCCATCACCGCCGCAGCCGGACCCTGAACGTCCGCATGCGAGAGCAGAAACATACCACGTTACGTATGCATCGTTAGGTCACACACAAATCATCGATACCCTAACTATAGTTATGAAATACTTTTGAGAATAAAAAAAGATATTTAAAAACGATGCATTTAAACTAAGAAATATGAAGTTTTTACTATAGTTTTATTATTCATTCTTGAGTATTCTATTTAGCCTATCAATTACATTGCAAATGTCCGTCGCATTTAATTTAGTTTCAACGGATATTACAGTCATTTGTATGTGATATTATCCAAGTTGTTGATGACATTAAATGTAATAAATGATATTATATTTAAAACATATATCAAAAAACTAATTCAAACTTTTAGATAGTCGTAATCAATATAATCCAGACATTAGGTAAAATTTATAAACTAGGGGGTAAGTGGCGCCAACTGATCCAACCGGTAAATGTGATTTATTTATATATATATATATATGTCTTTTAACACCTGTGATGTATTAAATATGATCTCACAACGTAATTATACTGTATGCAATTGTCGTTAAATATTGTTTGTTTCAATGTCTAGTGGTCGCCGTGCGGCGGCCACTGGACACGTGGCGTCGGCCAGCAGATGAGAAACGATTTAATACATCAGAACATATTTAGTTATTCGTTATTATGTACGGAGCGAGGTTCGCTGCACTGTGAATAGGACGCACGGATGAGTATTTATTGGAAGCGGATTCCGCGCCGGTCGCTTCGCTCTGTGTAAGGGATGCAATGGAAAAATATAAATATAAATTAAAAATAACTGTAACCAAGCTGTAGAGGCAAAGGAAACGCTTGCACGATGCAGGCTTTACCCACTTCGATTCGTGGTTTATCGTTATTTTAGTGATCTAATACGTTATTTTTTTATCTACGATTTCAATAGATAAGTATAATATAAAAGAAATTTGAGTCTAGCTGTCATACTGTCATGGATTTTTTACAACAATTACAACCAGCTTCGATAAAGCTGTAATGGTCGCTACGACTAACAGCGTCTACTTCTCCGAATCCAGCAGCACAACAATTACTGTGTTAACAACTTTCTTCGATAATAATAAACGTCATTTGGTTTTGCAACGAACGATACGGTGAAGCCTCCAGTGCGTGCTGTGTGTATGTGGTATAATGAGTGCCAAATAACATCCTGCATAAATTTCGCGGTGCGCTGTTCAGCCCCATCCCCCCGCTCCCCACGAGCGATCTTGTGCACCGCCGCCCAGCTGACGCACAACCGCGCACACTTGTACATATTCGACCATTATTCTAATAAATGTCTTGTGTATCGAGTCCACATAATTATATATATAATGTATAAAAAGTATAATTAGTTGAAAAAAGCTTACTTCATACGATAACTGTGTTTTTATTCATAAAACCCTAACCCAAATCTATATGTAAATATAAAGTCCTGACTAACTGATGGACCTGTTAAGATCAACGTACAACCTAAACCGCTGGTTCTGAATACATGACATTTGGAGGTTCTTTGTGATGTGTAAGTATTTACAATAGGTATATAAGATTCAAATAAAAGTTTTCAAATGACACCCTTAAAGGTGGTAAAGGAAGGTCTTAATTTCAATGGAACTTTATTCTTTGAGTCGATAGATTTGAAACATACTGGGGAGGTAATAACCTCGTATTTAATAAAAAAGAAATCTCTTCAAATATATAATAAAAAAATGTTCATATATATTTGTCGCTGTCGTATACGTCGTAAATAAATGCTTATTCATAACATGAAAGATACGAAGCGGTCGGCGGGAGAGGTGTGCGGAAATAAAACGACAGTTGGATGCTCGTATGAAAATGTTTACTGATATCACAATCAATCTACGTCATCTACCCGGTTACCCGTCACATTCGTGTACACGTCGAGTTATAATGAATTACATGCGGAATACAATTCAATAGTAATACCCAATGATTAGTACACCATAGCAGCGCATCGGTGTCGCCACAATCTAAACTTTGAATACGTACATGCTCGATATATAAAGAAAACATGCTAAATTTTGTTAAAAAGCAAAACTATTATGGCGTGCTACACAAATCGGTATTTCAATCTATAATTATCTAGTGTTCAAACAACGGTACATCACTACGTGTCACAGTAAATCTTGTGTTGAAACGACGAAATCAATTGTAAATTACTTAGCTAATCAGTACAAAGCTAACATGAAATTTGGAAAAAACTGTAAAGTTATAAAAAAAGGACATGTAAGTAAAACCTCGCAACGGGTACACATTATGCATATAATATATGAGATAAATTAAGAATCGCAATTCAAGAAGTTAGTAGTTATTGTCACGAAAAAGTTTATAAATCACCATCATAATAATATTAATTAGTTAAAAACGCTAATTGTTTACCTGAAACGAGCCAAAGCGCAGTTGTGCACTCGAACGAGTGCCGAGATTCAATAAATATCAAACTATTCATATATAAAAATTTACAATGACAGAGTAATACACTTAGGCACATCAATTGTTATATAAAATTACGAATTAATTCGAAAACGTGATCCTGCCACCGACGTCAGCTAAACTACCACGAATCTAATACACTTAAGTGATTACAAAATTACCGACCGAAAGTGAGGTTATTCGTTAAAAATTTTCATTATTAATCTATAGAAACATTTAATAAACCGAACAATGCAAAAATGACCGAATCGGAAATATTAAGAATTATCTAATACAACATTTATTTAAATTTGAAACATTTTAAAACGACGTCAATGAAACATCCTCCCACTTATTTTATAAATACGTATTATGTATATGTCAAGGAAAGCGTTGTAGAGAGGGGAATGTTTGATAAATTTGTACTTTTAAAATTTCCCCCCGGTCTCGCATCCAGTGCTAGTATATAGCATACAGGTAAAGTTACATTTGTGTTATAAGATATATTTTAATTACTCGCTAATTTGGTCATAATTCTACATTGCAGAAACTAATCTAGCATAAATATGTGTAATCAGTTAATGCGTACAAACGCGTAGTGTATACTGTAAACATACGCGAGGCGCCGAGTGCGCGCTGCGCCAGACTGAAGTAGACAAAATCACGTTGGACGCTAGGAGGATATCGTTACTTAATTTATTGTTATATAGAAAACAGCAAATCTCGAGTTATCTGGACATTCAAATCACATGTTATAGTTATATTATTATAATATTTTAGTAATAAAGTTACAAATGTCAAAGTGACCCGTCACCGGACGACACCACCGCCTGGCTCTGCTTCTGCGACCGCCTGACTGACATTTGTCGAATACACATTTTATCATTCACTTAAGCGATACAAAATCAGATGTTAAGTGATCTCGGAGCCGACGACGCTGTAGTCCAGTGCCGGTTCGTGTTAAAACAGACGAACAATCACTAAACCTATGCAGTAACCGTACACCCGCAGCTTGTATAAAGTTTCGACATGTAATTTAATTAAAAGCGACTCTAAATTATTACACTTCTGATATAATATCGGTTTAAGCGATTTGCACGCTGACACACAAACAGTTACTATTAACGATAAATAAGTGCCGGCATACAAATCGCTTCTCACAATGTCTACAGCCCTAAACACTCTATAAGCTCTATTGGTAAATATAAAATATTTCAGACATTTATATAGTTAAATATTAAAACTGACCTCTTAATGTGGTGTCGAAATTTGAATCGTAAATTAAAATGAAATAAATAGAATTATCCATTAACAACAGTCCAGCTATCCGCGAGTACGATATATGGACGGCAAAAATATTTCGGTGAAGTCGGCCCCTCGACCACATAGAAATATCAGGACGTCGTGCGACGGTCGGAAGGTTAACAAGTCAGTACGACTAGTGTGCGAGTTGCAACTTGGTGCGATGAATGTTAGGGTTGTTACCCGCGCGACGGTCCCGACGTAGGAAACACTATAACGAATAGTCAACAGAGACCTAAGTACAAGTAAATCGACACGAGAGGAGAGGCGTTCGTAATGAAGCACAAGAGATCCGGACCAGCTGGACTGCGGAGTAATCTAAGAACATTATCAACTACAGACAAAAATCACATTTATATTAATAGACAGTGTAAAAATAATATTTATAAACATTGGCCTATAAGTTAATTAGAATTCATTGTACTTCATCTAGTTGAGAAAAGCTTATTAAATATTATCACACGTACCCGTCAGGTAGATATCGAACGAGAGGTTACAAAAGTTAACACTAAACTGTTAGCCTAAGTCAGCGGCCGACTGCGGCCCACTGCGGCGCGATACCAACGTGCCGACATCAGACTTGTTTGGAGATAAACCTTACGATATCCGACAACGAGCGGCGCCTTTTAGCCGCATCAAATACGCGCATTTGCTTTTACGTTCTCGCAGGCGTTCGCTTGTTATGTTTGTTTTGATCTCTTCATCACTGCGCGTAACATCATTTGATAATATCTAGGGAAACGTGGTGTTCTCACTGTTTCAACATATAAATATTTCACATCTACACACTTCGACGCATAACCCTACACATAGAATAAATTGTTCTGTGCACAATCAACTACGCAGTACTATTTTCTCACAAAAGCTGTCATCACAAGCTAAAGGATAACAATCAGTCAGTCATGTGTGTATAATTCTTTATATTACGTTGTGCGTGAAATTATGGTTTTTAAAACTGTTATTTTAAATTTCATAAATAAAAATGATATTTAATTATTTTCTACTATTTACATTAGTCATTTTTTTTTAAATTACGAGACTCCTGAATTAAATGTTCACTGAAAAATGTAAAATCAGAATGTCAAATTTTTGTGCATTCTCACTAGAACCCACAACACACACGCACTAAAAAGTAATTTTTATTTTATACTTTAAGACTGCAATGTTCTAATACCATTTGTAATTTCTTAAGTAAATAATTAACTGATTAGACCTACATATATATGAATCTTAATAAAATCAAATATTTATAACTTAATCAATGAAAATCTTCGATGCCTACAGAAATCCTTCATGAATTTAAAAATATGGAAACATTACGAATTCTGTTAATATTTTAATCTAAATGATGAATGTGAAACTACTCATCGTAATCTTCATAGTGATCAAAATGAAATAGGTAATGGTATTAGAACAGCACAGCTTTCTACACCGATCTAGTGGACTATGGGACCTAAACGTACGCGTTGATACTACAGCCTACATGGGGTGAACGAAAATGGCTACTAAAACGCAAAATATAAGAATCATTATTGTCTGACACTGGGTTATTGTCGAGACAGCAGCTCAGGCGTCCAACGCCACACTATTGACTATAACTGTAACACAGACACGGGCTCACTGGTACTGGAGGTATGGAAGGTGTTTACGGAACATATGAAAGATTAGTTATTAACTAAGTGATATATCAAAGGGATCACGATATAAGTAAATACGATCAATAATTTTGCATTTGAATGTCTGAATACATTTATCATTAAATAGTAGATACACGTGAGTTTCAAGTAAGCCCGGTCATTAACGAACAAACACAGATGAAAATACAGACGGGATAGTGAGAGTACACTCTGGTGAGAAGAGGAATGGGAGCATCTAGGGAAGCGGAGTGACAAGGGACGATAAACAAGGTGTAAAATAAAATAAAAAATAAAAAAGGGGATATTTGGATGTTTATTTACAAACGCTCTCTCGTTATAACTATGCGATTATAGAAGATAAACAAGATCAGTGCGATAAAGTACAGAACCCCTGATCCACCCACAAAACTAATTTACAATAATGTTAATATTTTTTTCGTCTCGAGTAACACAAGCCCCTAATCTATAATTAAAATCATAAAATACCCATCATTACAGTTAGCTCTCAACTAGTACCGATTGGTACATAACAGTTAATGTTACATTAAAGTTTAAAATAATTGTAATAATAATAATAATAATAATGTAACGAAACTCAATACACAACTACCTCCGGTGTAAAATCACTTCGAATATAATCACAGAGGAAATTAATTACGGACCTAAATGAGAAAACATTATAATACGCTATCCGTTAAATGAATTTGATACATCACTCGTGCTTGACGAGTAATTTGTACATTAAAACAGTTATTTATATAGAGAAAAAAATATTATTGTCAGTGGTCGCGCGCACGTTGGGCGTGCTTTTAAACCGTCGGTGCAACCGAACAAATATACGATACGTGGTATGATTACACACGTCGTTCGAAATTCAAGACATTAAAATTTTTATTGCATCATCCCAAAAACAATAAGAGACAAAAATTAAAATAAACAAAAAAATATTGTTATGACTTTTTAATAAGCGTTAGTTCGCGGAACGAACACGGAGTCGCACCGAGCGTTCGGTAGCGCCACGACGTTACGATAACTAAGACCGAAGATACAATACAATAACATTCCATTCGGTTGACACGATATAAAGAACAAACCCTTCCCCCGTACTACCGTCCGAGACCGAAACACGTTCCGATAAATGCAGCAGAGTGCAATCGTGTGCCGATTGGAGATCGAGGATGCTCCATCGGTATCCGCCGAATCGTGGAATTACAAGATGTATTATTTTTTTTTTTCATTTAATAATTACTTTAGGTTATTAACCCTAAACCACAAGATAAAAAATCTATAACGATGGCGTGTCATCTTGATTAAAAGTCTTTAATCGAAATTAAAAGTTAATGACTAATTAAAAAGTAATGGATACACAATTAATGTTAAAAATCGTATCTGCATTAGTTGGAAAAATAAATATCATTTACCATACACGAATAATCAAGCGACATATTACTATAGAAATATACAAATAAAAACCATAATCCAATATAGCTACAGCATTGTTGGATACTTCTAGAAAAAAATTAAATAGATTTAATAACACATCTAGTAATTCCGAATGAAATTAAGCATTGCGTGGAAAAGGCTCAACTCTAAATTGGATATTTTATAAAAGAAAGAGAATATATTAGCGCATAAAAGTAGTACGGGAAAGAGATACATGTATGAAATTAGAAATATTACATGTGTAGTAAAATTAAGTTTGCATTTTCGTCGCAATGCTAATTATGTTTTAAAATAAATCATTCATGAAATTACAACCGTTATACAATTCAATTAAAGAACTTAATATAAATTTATTGTCAGGCAGCAAATACTAACATATGTACTATGTTTAAAAATTAAATTAGTCTTGTCATTAAAAAAAATATAAACGTTTGGTAGGTATTACATATCGTAATGAAATCAAAATTACCTATAGTTGTATTAGCGATAACATTAATGAATAAGGCCAGTAATTTATTAAATTAAGACTTCTTAAACCACTAACAATTAGAACTAATAAGCAAAACGGTGAACCGCGCACGTTCTGCGCAACGGTCGCACACAGGACAAGTTTTAAACGCCCTAAAGGGCTGAAACACTTGCCTAATAAATATTTAATTATATACAGGGTTTTGGTAGCGAGTACGACTGTCATTCGTTCGCTTAAATAAAAATATAAAGTCACAGCGGAACTATGCAACTGACACCAATTAAAAATTAGCCAGTGCTATAAGGCCTATATTCTAATGCATCTCTGAACAGATCAGTTAGTCGATGCATCTACAGCAAGAAAAATTATTCGCATCGTTTGAAACCGTACACGGGGTTGCCAGGCATACAGGGGATTCACTAGTTACAAACAATGTTAAAGATCCCATAAGAAAAAATAACAGCAAAACTGGCAACACTAAGTAAGACCGCTTCACCAGCTCTTAAAAATAAAAAAAACACATTAGGAAAATTAAAGTAGTCGAAACGCCGTTTGTGTTTGCAAGTGTTTTGCGCTAACTAACATGAATACACGAACAAATTATCTATGACTGCTAAAAATATCTTGTTTATACTTTTTTTTTTCATTTCATTCATTATACATTGTACCTACGTCTACACGAATACTCCATCACCGCGCGCTACACAAGTATTTATTACACCTAAATAATAAAACTCCCATTAATAATATGGATATAGTAAATAAACACAGCATCCTTTGTTTTGTTTGTTTGATTACACAGGCTACCACTACGTGATATGGAACGTAACAATGAAAGAAAAAACGTAAAAGAACACGCTTACAATATATCGTACCTAAATGAAAATACACTCTAAACACGTTAAAATCATAACCGTAATTGACGTGCGTCACTTAGAACTGAAATAGCTAACAGACGCGTCGACAACTAACATCCCATTTGGTACACAGACTACCGTCTACAATAAAACATTAGTAAATGCAACCCACTCGCTTCCTTCCGTTAGAATTAAGATTAAAACAAGAGAAAAAAATAATAATTATTAATTTACATATACAATGCAATATACAATTAAACGATTTGTCACTAAACTCCTATCTATAAGAAACAAACCGGGTATACATAAGCTATATAAACCTTTCACTACAGCATTAGGATAAGTTTGTCCGCCTACCGTCGCGGTAAGCGATACATTTGTACAAGAAAAGTTTTGAATTACATAAAGTAAAGCGTTCACGTATCAACGTGCCCAAAAGTATTCGTGCGCAAAGGAACATTCTACATTACGACACACTAGTCAGAGTTTTGAATTAAAAATTGCAGTGTGGTTGAGAGTCGTCCGTGACAGTTCCTACAGGTGACCCCGCTCGGCCACCCTTAGGTACCAATGAGGGCGCAAATTATATCCAACCATATAGCATGGCCTCCCTTTGGTGGATAAGGGTAGCGAGCTGCCTATGAAACCCGCTTACCTTCACACCGCACGACATAAAACTTTACGTCACTATCTCACTTCAGAGTCGCTGTCGATTTGTTTTGCACGAGTGTTTATAGAGTGCCTGCCTACATCACGGCCATATTATTTTAAGTATAACCTTACAATATCATTTATGTGCCACTAATCAACAATTTGATTGATTGTTGTGAGCAGAATCTTCAACTTTAGAAATTTCAAAAGTATTCACTGATTTGACCACACATCAGTAAAAAAGAAAGTCAATGAAGTCTTTACTCGAGTTCCGCAAATGCTGCTTCAGCTACCCAAAAACACTTCGTTCATTTATAAATTGCCCCCGATGCCAATATGTAGAAAATGTCTTATCGCCTATATCTTTAATGGTTTCCGTATGAACCAGCCGTTGGATCGTTGGTGTGAGGTGGCAGCCGGTGCAGCTCGGCTCGGGGCAGAGGGCGGTTACTCAGTCGTACCACAGGTGCTGTTGGTGCTGCTGGTGCGAGGGGTGTGGCGCATGCGGAGGCACCAGATACGTCGGCGAGTAGGGCTGAAGGTAGCCCGGCAAGCGGGCGCCACTGCCGTGATGGGCGGGCGGCGGACCGGCAACTCCCCCGCTGTAACATTCAACAATCAGCATGTTTAAAGCGCGTCTAGATTGCGCGTCTAGATTACGCCGTAAGCGTCTGGTCCCCAAATCAACAATCTACGGGTTATCGAGTAGTATAGGCGTATATAAATTTTCACGATTAAAACTATTAAAATTATAACTTTCACGTTTAAAATATAATATTATAACATCACAAATAGTTATTAAAAAATAAACTCAGCACCCAAGGCAAGGCGCGTTAAATTTACGTGGCAGTCAAGGGGGTTAATTTTAAATACTGTGGGCGCCTAAATACGCTTAACATAGATAGACTTTCTGATACAGATTGTTATATATTTATACTAATTCGGTTCAGAGAAATAAGTAATATTGTGTTAAAGTAGTGCAGTACAATTTTATAATTATAGATTTTCACAAAAATTCATACCTAGACAGAAGTTACTTAATACATCGTAACTTAATTCTTGCCATACGATACAATTTTACAATCTGGAGTTCAGCAGTATATTACATAGTATTTTTAAATTATTTTTAATTCCAGTTTTACATTTTCTTCTGTCACTCAATTTTAAGAAACAATCATCTATGTTGTAATTTAATTCACTTATATCGCTATATTACCCCGTTTGAATTGTTGAAAATGTGCGTGTTATGCTAGTGTACAAAGATGTCGTAAAGAAACTCACGTGTGATAGTGATAGGTGGGCACGTATAGCGGCGGTTGGAGATACCCGGGCGACACTCCGCCCCCTGGTGATAGAACGCCTCCGCTCGCCGTCCTGAACAATATACTTGAACGTTTTAATTAAATGTTAATAATAACTTATATACTCTACAGCAGGCATATCAAACTCAACGTGAATGGTGGGCCAATATCAGGAAGACCATAGATAGACTTTAAAATTAAATTTAAAGAAGGCAATGTACAATTTTTTTTACTAGAAAAAGAAACTACATAGGACTAGTAATAGTTAGAATTATAATAAAAAGATAAATATATCTCAAATATCTCTCCGGCTGTTCATAAAACAGATTCGGATCGCAGGAAAATACTGCGAGCCGCATGTTTAACATGCCTGCCCAACCCTTGTCTGTATCAATTATCTTATGTACTCTTAGTAATACTCACTTGTAATGCGCATGAGGATGATGGTGCCAGGCGTGCGGGGCGGCATGCTTGTGTGCAGCCGGCGGTCCCACGCCCACGCCCACGCTTCCGACGCCGACGCCACCAACTCCGACTCCCACCCCGCCCACGCCCACTCCCACGGCATGGGCATTTACAGCGCTTACGGCACTCATCGCGCCACTTGTAGCCGGTAAGTAATCACGACAACCGCCGCTCTAGAATTTTAATGAAATATTAAATTAATAACATTTTTGTTTGGCACATACTCGTATGTAACCGAAGTAAGAAATTTAAAAGTAATTCCGTATGTATTGTATATATAGTATGCACCGATTGAAAGAGTATTATGACTTTTGAAATTCCTTGTTTTCTCTATTATCTCAATAAAGCTAGAACAATTTTCTTTGCTGCCAATGCTGGTACTGAAAGCCTTTTTCACAAATTAAGTCATAGCCACAATCCATCCGCTCATCGTAAATCGAACTCGTGAATCTTCGAATTTACTCTTAGAGTCATTACACCTTCCGTCTTCTAAAGTTTTCATTGCTATTATGTTTATGCCCGCTTTGGTACAGTAGCAAGCATTAGCGTCTTGGTCCCTGAATTCTTATTTTAATTGTTAATATTAAATAGATAAAATTAATTTATGAGACACTCACGCTATCTCTCTTGCTGTGCGGCGCCGGCATGTACTGGTTGCATTGGTAATCGTTCGTTTGTCGTATTGTCGCACCGCTCTGTAAAAACACACGTTTAACGTTAGTGCAGTATTTATTAATATGACTAACTAGTTCTCACATCTTATTCTTCAATATTTTAATATTCTTAACAACATTACTTTTTAACATCTACTTACATTATTTACATTTTTAACATTTACTAATCTCATCGTCAGTTTTAATCAGTGCTCAATATCACATCTCTTTATTTTGTCAAAATGTTTATTATTTGCCCAATCACGTTCACATAACACCAACGCGGTGCTTGCGGACGGTATAGTAATATTTGCTAGTAGTGCTAACTGCAGTTTTCAATGTAAGGTGAAATTGAGGTGACAATATTCCTTTATTGAAGAAAATCAAAAGCAGTACTACTGCAATTATATCAAACTTAACGTAAGTTTAATTATTACCTATTATATTTTTTTTGAAAGAAATAGTCGGAAATGTTACGCCTGTCTAATAACGAGGAGTTAGTGTTCTCATATCCTCTAATTTTAAATACATATAGTAATATTTTCACAATATGCCGCAGCGATGGAAATAAGTAGTGCGATTAAACCTTCTTATTCAGTCTCTACAAGAAACCTGCAACCAGTAGAGTATATATTGCTACATATATAATTATTTGGAATAGCTATATAGTCTAATTAGAATATAATTTTTACCGAGACATAATGCGCCGGTTGCTGCTCAGGCAGGGGCTCTTGCTTAGCCTGCGCTTCCTGTTGCGCAAGCGCCAGCAGTCGTTTCTTCTGGCTCTGCGGCGTCGCTTGCGGCTGCGCCGGCGCGTGGCTGCGGGCGTTCTGTTGTTGTTGTTGCTGCTGCTGTTGTTGCTGTTGCTGATGCTGCACTGGTTGTGGTTGCTATAACAAGCAGATTAATGATATTATAATGTTAATACGGAATACAAATAAAACTAAACATATAACATTACTAATAATTACTAACCCGGGTGTTTTTATCTATGATTAATGTGAATATTATTATATGATATTATCAAAAGAAAAAAACATTGGGAGCACTCGCCTGGTGGTGATGGTGGCACGGCTGGTGCGGCTCGTGCTTCACGTGCCGCTCGTCACGCGGCGTCCTCGCGCTGCAAATGACGCCGCCGCTGCTCGCCGCCGCGCCGCCCCCGCTGTTGTGCGCGCTGCCACTGGTATTATTGTTGTTGTTGTGCGCTACAGGTGCCGCTGTAGTCGCGCACTCGCCGCTTCCTACAAAGCAATATTAATATAAGCGTTATTATTTTATAGTTAAATAACACATTACACTATGAAATTGCATCTATGGAAGTTTTTTAAATATTTTTCGCATATTTTTTCTCATTTCTTTAAAAACCGATGTTCGCTCAAAATTTGCTCACCTCTGTTGTGCGTATGCTGCTGCGGCTGCTGATGGTGATGATGTGTCTGGTTCTGTTGGTTCTGGTTCTGCTGGTTCTGGCGCTGGCGGCGTGGCGTCTCGTCGTCCTCTGAGTCCGAGATAGTGATCACGGAGACGGCGGGCGATGGCGTGTCGCGGATGGTGATGGTGTGACCACCGCAGTTGCCGTTGTTGCCCTCCCATGCGCCCGTTATCGTACCGTTGTGACCACTGTAAAAAAATCCGGTTAATATATACAAATAAAAAATGTCGATGTGATTTACACCCATGAGAATTGGTCGTAATATGCGATTGAAACAAGTCAGGACAGTTGTGCGTAATAATCAAGTAATAATTACATTAATCTGTTTTTCTTATAATTGATTATATTCAAACTGAGTTTGAAAGTGAACGTACGTGTGATCATGATGGTGCCTATGCCTTGACGGTGGAGTGCCTTCCTTTACCCTCTTCTTGACCGGAGACAGCTGAGTCGGTTCTTTCTTGCCACCACTGCTTGCCATACTATAAATTATAAAAAAAAAATATTTCTGACAAAACGTATCCGAAACTTTATAACTTTCAACGAAAACAATATCCGCTAGTGAATTAAAAATCTTTATTAAGTGAAAAATTGAGATGAGTTGAAATCTATGCCACAGCTGGAGAAAATGTAAATGAAAGTTATACATTTAACGAAAATCTTAATATACATTAAATTAATAGTACTAAAACTAGAAACAAATCATCTGTTACGGTTTTCGATATGATTTGTTCATTCTGTTCTGTGTTTTTAGCAGCATTTAAATTTGTCACAGTTTCTTTTTATGCCCTTGCACCTTAATATTATTTAAATGTTTTCTCATACTTTTGTTTTTTTTTTTGTGCATAAATAGGTAATAAATAAAATATTGAAAATTAAAAAAAAAACAATGATGAAACTAAAGATTAAACTGAGTAATATAATTATTTGTGGATTTTTATGTATACATGCATTATGTAAATATTGAATAGACAAATATGTCACCTGTATTGATGCGTTTGGTGATGCGGTTGGTAGTGGGGCACAGCGCTGGTCTGCTGCTTTGTGGATCTGTTGGCGTTGTAATAATGAAAACAATGATTTAATTGTCTTTATAAATAAATATATTAGTAAAGGAATGATTATATTTATATGAAAATAATTCAGACCATGTAATAAAGATTTTAATGCAATAACCATCCTTAAATTTATAAACTATCGAAATAACAGAAACAAAACATCTTTGTTGTATGTATAATTTTTTTATAACATACGTTTTTAAAAACACCATGCCATATAATGTTTTCAGTACAGTAAGAAACACTGATGCTGGTGTTCAATTAAAAGATGTAAATATATCATTTAAACGCTATCTTTGTTTACGCTACACAGTGAAAACACACCTCTTATGAGGGTGATGGTGCTGTGGGTGGTGGGGATGGAAGTCCCAGACATCGGGATCCGGCAGCGGTGCGGGTTCGACGATCAGTGGGGCCCGCCACTCGCCCACGTCGCCTACGCCGACACCGCCGACGCCTACGCCCACTCCGTGCTGGTGGTGGGCAGCAGCAGCCGCCGCGGCCGCCGCCGCCAGTTGTTGCACCTGGGGGTAAACAAAAAAGTTTTTATATTAAAAATTATTAAATATTCCGACTCTAAAATAAAAACCGCAGAATTCATAAAATGTTCTGATTAATTTTGCAATTAATCACATAACTTGTGATTACAATTTGGTATCTTCAAGGTTTTAAATGATGCAAGTCTTATAGGCTGAGAATGTCTTATTATCTATCTCCACTTTTTAAATAGGTGTATTCAAAGGACAATTATTTCTTTACCTTATACAATATTATTGAAGTAATCCAAATCTACTGTAATTTTCATATCACAGACTTTCATTCAGAGCACAGAATAAATGAGTTTTATCAATGATTATATCTACTACGCAGAAATTGATAAAGTAACTTTTTTCATAACATACCTGATAGGCGGGTTGGCAAAGTATCGACGATACGAACTGGTGGGGGAAGGGCTCAGCGGCGCGGGTGGCGTACTGCCGCGCGCCGCCCACAGCCACGCGCCCGCCTTGGTATAGCTGGTACTGGTAACACAAAAATTTATTTTTTAAAATATTGGCTCTTCCATGCAATTGTTTTCCACCACAACTTAATACATACATACTAATTAATAATCAATAGGTGGGATATTACTTAAGTAGCATAATATGATTTTATAACTATTTTACGTTTCAATTTAAGTCCCTTTATTGAACCAGTTAAACGTATCGTTATAATTTTATTTTGCCCATGTAAATTTTAATTGTTTTAAAAATTTAATGATCGGATGAATGAAGAATGTACTCAAAAAATAATCATGTGCGGATGTAGTCACCAAACACGCTTAACTGGTTAGGTTACCATTGTTCATCTCATTGTATGTTAACTAACCAAGTTGTCGTAAGGAGCGGCGCGGAGCCGTTGCTGGTTGATCGTGAGCGCGAGGTGATGGGCAGTGGGCGCTGCTGTTGGCGCCACCACACCGCTCACGCCGTACTCCGCGCCGCCGCCCACTCCACCTACGCCGCTGCCTGAACGGCGGCACACCTGCAAACGATGCATAGGATTTAGCAACAATATATTTTTTACACATACAAATGTACATAACTTGAATAAACTGAATTGCCTATGTTTGAAACCCCGGCAGCCGCTCAGATCTTTTGGTGTCATTTATTTAACTAGTTTTTCGAGAATTGTACGAAAAAAAAAACATCAAAACCTTTAATTAGAAAACCTATTCTGAGATATGGATAGTTAAGCATAAGAGCAGTTTCACAAGACGTTTAGTCAAGCTAAAATATTAAACGATATTGCGGATGGAAAAACGGAAATAACTACTTAATGTGTTTGTCTTGTGTGACGAACACGTTAAGGCAAAAGGCAGCTTTATTAAAATACAACTTACCTCCATCATCTGTACGGAGGCCTTCACGTTGTTGCAGTGGGCGTAGTCCACAAGGTGTGCGAGTGTGACGAATGCGTGATTCAATGCCTCTCCCGGCATTATCCTTCTTTCCTATATTTAAAATAAAATATTATTAACAACAATACCTTTTCATGGCGAGTATCATATCATATATAGAATTTTTTATTTTATATTGCTACTTTTATGTTATATTGTGGTTCGGAAAATTTAAACTCACTACTTAAGGTTGGATAAAGCAAATGGTGGTCAAAAACTTTATATATTTTATTAATTCAAAATTAACATATTTCATGTTAATAAAATGTTTAGTTATATCAACAGATTGAAAGATATTTATTACCTGGTCCATGGTTAGCATTTTCTTGAGTAAATCAATGAATTCCCTTCTGTCTGCCTTCTCAGCCAACAGTTGACCACCTTCAAGATCCGTTGGTACATTCACCTGTCAAAGAATACAATATAAATAAGTTAATCACTTAATATTACTAGTGAATATCTGTATTAAAATTAAAGTTATAGAGATATTTTATTTACCAGATATAAATTGGTTGAATTGCATTGTTGTCAAAAACAAAACCATTTCTGTACTATTTTTTGATTGCTACAAACACGCAAAATAAATAAAAAAATGTAAAAATTTCATATGCAAATTTTTGTATTAATGTAGCGCCTAACCAGAATTATTAGTAGATGCTATAGGTGACAAAAAAAATGATTACTTTTTTAAATACAGTAACAGTATGGTAATAACAGAGTTGAAAGTAGACATTTTTATCTAAGGAAAAAAACCACTTCTAGCAGAATTCACCTGTCCAATATCGTCCAGGCAGTTGAAGATGTATTTCCTCGCCTCCTTGCTTTTAATGCCCGTTTCCAGCTCGTGCTCCTCAGGTGTCTTCAGCCTCCAGAAGGGATAGGTGCTATCCACGTCGCGGTAGAAGAACTTTGCTGTTTTTGACGCGCTATAATAAAGTAAAGATCATTTGTAATGTTTATATTAGTAATATTGAATAACTACCATAGTTCATTCATTGTTGTGCAAGAACAATAATAATTCTAAATTGTTATAAAATTTGATAGTATAAATAAAACATCCCCCAACATCTTCCATACAAAATACATTTGTTAT
>DWQX01002650.1:0-20869 GCA_018245475.1 Pharmacophagus antenor | reverse complement strand
CTTTTCAATAGCATCGATACGAGTAAAAAATTTCTAGAAGAACTGTGATTCTACATAGAAAAAACTTTAGAAATTAAATGTGGAATAAATAATATACTTAATAGGTATATAAACAAAAATAATTATTTTTAAAAATTGTCTTTTTATCAGTCTCATTAGTTTGTAGCAAGTAAAAAAAATGGCGAATACAAGACGATCACTGTTAAGATTATTTATAGAAATATTTGACTTAAAAAAATAATAAATTAAAGTAACCCATTTGCTACAAGTGGGTGACCAATGTCAGTCCAAATTATGGGAGTATTATCTTTATTCCCGTACAAAGTATACCGCTAGTCAGCACGATTTGGGATTATCCCTACAAGGATTTATTGTTGGTCGCCCAACTCAGTCAGCAAATCAGAGACGACCTATTTTAACATAAGTATAAAAAAATTGATAGTGTGGTTCTCCGTACGAGATAAAAGATTATGTTTAACAAAAATATCTCTTTTTTATTCAGTTTCGCCACTAACGTCATTTCAATAGAAAAAATGTATAGAAAATAATAAATAATATTGCAATGAAATTGATGCTTTCCAATTGGTCGATTTACAAAACAAAATTGTCTTTCTTGTTCATTGTTCCCCAAGCAATCGAGTTTAAATTTTATTCTTTTGTCCTCGCTGACACACAGCTGTTCGCGCCAAAAGACGCACTTTTACGCTCTTTTACATTCTTTTTTTTTAAATCATTGTTTGTCAAAATGGCGGTTGTCTACAGGTAGAAGGCAGGAAAACGGGAAACTTCCGTCATTTATTAGAAGTTACGACAAAATATAGGTCGAATTTGTTTTATAAAGTCTGCTTTTTGTTTTAATTTTTTTAAATTTCTTATTTTATTAAGATAAACAGAGTAAAGTCTATGAAAAGTAAAAATTGAATATGTAGTAAATTTTGCGTTGAAATGATTCGAGTTCGTTCATGCAAATTTCTTTAGGTTAAGACTAGTATCGAATATACATTTTTAATTCCAACAAGTTTTGTTTTTCATTTAAACGTAACGTCATAAATAACCACCAGAGAGATACATGAGTTTCAAAAGATACTTAATCATATATTGTTTTTAAACAAAGTGTAGGAGGTAACCTTAAACAAAAAGATAATTACAGGTAACATTATAGTTAAGTTATAAAAACATAAAAAAATATAGGTCGTGAACATGGAGATAAAGAAGTACGCCGCGAATGCCACTAGATATGTCAAGGCTATGTCACGACTTGCCGGCTATTCACACGTGGAATGTAATTAGTGACCAAACTTAAATAAGAAAAAGACGTATAGTACAAAAAATAAATAAACTTAAATAAGGATTTTATTTATATTTAATATAATGAACACAATGTATTAACAGCCATGCTATGAGCCGTGAGGTCGTTATCATGTTCAATGTCCTGACATCACCACGTGTCTTCAACTCTTTTGCTTAATCAAGAGTGAACCACATAGAAAGTAAATTTCTTGTTGGGTATTTTCGTATAGTGTACAGTGTAGAATACAGTAATGAGAAACAAAAAGGGATGTAGAAAAACGTAGGCCACTTTAGTTTCGTACATTCATGTAAGTGTTGTAAATATAAAGTTATTTAAGTGTCTTGCTAAAATGACGTTAAATATAGTTGAAATAACATAAAGTAAGTTTATTCTCAATAAAAACAATTTACATCAACATATATTTACATTTTATTGGATATCGAAAAATATCAGGCTTCTTATCGGCACTGGTTTCCTGTTCTGTCGACAAACAGTGTTGTACCAATATCGTTTATATCAAAATAACTCTATACTCTACATAATGTTCTAAATAAATAAATAAATACACTGTCATATGAATGTTATAAACGAAAGATAACTAACCCATGTCGCATACATGTAATAAATAAATAAATAAAAAAATGGTATCAGACATTTGCTTTGCCTTTCTAGCCTTTCAAACAGTTTCCGCCTACCATATTTATTTATATAGATGTTTCAGCGCATTTGTTATCTTTTGTCGGTAATAACGTCGCATTTGTAAATCGATTTGTGAGATATAAATATATTAATATCGACACGTTACTACGCAGTATCGATACAAAAATCGACTACCCTAATAAGAATACTTTTATCAGAACGGTTGATAAATTCAGTATTGAATTTAATTGCAAAGTTAACTCACGCATGTCATGTGTTGTTAATAGTAGAGAGTAAAACTTATTTCGTTCACATGTTGTCGTTTAAAAAGTCGATGGTAGTTGAATACAATAACTTATTTTTATTATGCACATAAATGAAACATACTGGTGTAAGGTTTTAAAATTATTAATCATAATTTCTTTTAAAATTTAATCTTTGGTTTTCGCACTGTCTATTATCGAATAAGTGAGAATTAGATTCGGGGGTAGTTGGCTTAAGTTGGCGCGTAGGAGGGACGGTAAAGACACTGTGGGAGTTAGTCGGTTTGTAGCAGCGCTTGGAGTCGGACGTCTGCTTGGTTAAGTGCAGTGACTAAATTTAAATATATAAGTGCTTACACGTGTTAATGATGAACATATAAGACTGCTGAAATAAATTGGTGTTTTTTAAGTTGGAAGTTTCCTTACATACCAGAAGTGGTAAGTACACGCTATTTTACTAAGAACAGACGCAAAAAAACTGTCGCTGCCGACCGTATGTTGCCATAGGTACACGTGTCGGTCTTAGAAGTTGATAGTTCTGATGTGGATACTGAAAATGTGAGAAACGACGATCCAGATAAATGAAATGTATTGCAAATATTATACATAGTATCTTGAATGTAGTATGAATAGTTATCTTTCTTTTTTTGGATTAAATATTAAATTATATTAAACGTATATTCAGAAAACTGTGTAAATATGGAATTATATACAATTAAATAATAATGTGAATGATTATAATTATGTACAAGTTCATACTCTTAATTATAATAGCTATCGGATATTGTAAGTAGATGTGAGAATTGAAACGAACGAAATTGAACTTAAGTATTCTGGGCGAGCACGCTTCACCATCTACGGAATTATTGTCACTTAACACTGTATGAAATTAGGTCACATGTTATACAATAGTAAATAAAAAAATCGATATTTATTTATAATTCATATAATACGTGATTATTGAAGCGATTGTCATGTAACTACTACTCGTTACATAATGAGGGTGTTTCTTCTAATTGATGCCGAGCCACCATCCCTGTATGCGATACGTATTAACAACTTTGACCTTGACAGCCGAACAGTAAGCGAGAGCTCGCCGCGCAATCCGCCCGTACCCCGCGCCGCACCCGTTTTGTGCCATTTTTTATATAGTACCAATAGTTTTATTTTTCACAAAAGTCTGTTAGTATTACGCGAACAACCTTATATGTATTTAAAATAATTCACAAGTGTAATTATATATGCAGTCAGTCTGTGGTAATTTGTGGTTCTCGTAACACTTTATGTATTTTCCGATATCATTACTCGCTGTATTTGGCTCAGTTCCTGTGCGCATGTGCAAAATAACTCTACATATTTACGGCGTAGGAAAAACTGTTACTCCGTCGTTTATGCGGTGACCTTCATATTCGGACGGCTTATACACTGACGTAGAAGGTTTTACAACAGGTGTGTTCATTTGACTTTAGGCCGAATTTTGTGTAAAATATTAAATAGCTTTAAAGTATTCTTTACCCATAAAATTCAGAATATATTTTTTTATCTAAAGTGTTAAACTATTTAGACGTTGCAAAAGTTACTTACGCTAAAATATCTCTAAATAAACGTCCATAATTCCTAAAGATGAAATTTGTTAGGTATTTTATTTAATAAAAGTATGTATCAGCACATTTCTTATTATTATCTTTTTTATAATCTGATTTATTCCATTGATGTGTCACATTTATATTTCTATGTTGAAATAATGGGTATTGGTTGTGTCATCGATTAATATTTGTTTTATTCCCTACAGCTTTCCAATGTCAGGTGTATGTTTTGCACCTCATTGAATTAGATTAACGGAATACATATGACGTAACATGTAAGTTTTTATCAAAAGAATCAATTGGAAAAAAACTATTTATTCAAATGTTACCTTTTCATTTTGATGTTTATCATTCGATTATTGTTTTATATCTTCTATGAAATCACTTACTTAAGAATAAACTATAATAGTTTCAGTTATAATGAAAAATATTATTTTGATATAAAATATAAAGTCATTATTTTCAGGCGGTAATTTCTAGGTGCACCAGAAACGTAAACACGGTGGGTTATTATGTCAATATAACTCAAGAACTGTACGTTCCAAAACAAATGAAACGGAAAATGTAAACATTTTATCGTCGCGAAATGGTAAATTTATATAAACAATTACGTTAAACTAAGACTAATTATATGATGCGTTTTATTTCTAACCGTAATTTATAATTTTTTAACGGCCTCTTTATTTGCTCCAGAAATCACATTGCCTATGCGATAGAGTGAAATGGCACCTACCGTTGGCGCAACGTGTGTGATATAAAACCTGCAAACCTAATCATTTACTCGTACATTGTCCTTGAGAATTAATAGTTGCTTTAATAATAAAATGGTCACTCCAGTATTATTACTCTGTTGAACATCATTTTTAAGTTCATTACGAAATTACCGAAAGGTTTGTACCTAGAGCGCATAAAACGGAATATAATTTATACGTTACCGTATTAACAAATGTGTACGTCAATATGTTTTACGAAGGTACAAAATGAACAATGCTCAGGCGATGAGAAAAACGTTAGTCATTTAAATTACATTTGTAATTAATATTGATAGAAAACAGACGCGGGGTGTGTCTGCCGTCGAAAATAGTTTGCAGTAATTATGCCTAGTTGCTTTTCAACACTTCTGCGACCTCGATTCTATTAAGAACGGATGTCTTAAAATAAATAAAAAAAAATATGTTAAAACTAAATTAAAAGTCTCCTTTATAACAGATTGCAACAAAACGATTCGCGTTATTAAGAAAAGAAACTTATTGTACTTTAATTTATATTTACAAATTGCGTTGTCGAATTGACATTGAATAGAAAATTTACAGCTTGTAAGCATTTCGTGCACTCGGACTGAAGCATTTGTTTCGTCTATATAATGCATATTGTAAATGATTAAGACAGAATGTAAATGTTTAAGTCTCCAAATTATGATAATGCGAAGATGCCTATACGTTATTACTCTGTAGACTTAACCGCAATCATCCATCATTATATGGAACCAACAAGCGTTAGATTTGTACAATTGTCTATATCAAAACCCTATTTAAAATAATAGACTTAATGACTCAACAAACTACAAAATTAATTCTTTTTTCAAAATTGTCGTTGTTTTTCTAATCATCCGATTATTTAACTATTTTTTTTTATTAATCACAATTAATTACAATTTAATTACAATGAAGGTTATAATTTAAATATGTGCAAGTCTTGCTATGTTATGATTACGTTTATATTTTAATAACAAATATTTATTACAAACAAGTGAAAAATAAGGAAGTTTAATATATAATAAATATGTATATAGCTCTAACAACGGTTTTTTTTATACGTTTGGTAGCCAATGACAAATTTACACACTAAAAACAAAATAAAGAATTTTATTACAAATTTTACGAAATATATAAAATTTGTCCATACATATCGGTTTTTTTTTTATTTTACACCCTAAATAAACACGTCAAGCGTTTCGCGATGCAGATTTAAATTAACGTGTGAATACGGCGAACGAACTTAATTGGTTAAAATAAGGATTTTAACCAATTAAGTTCATTTCCTTACACCAGTATCTACACTTTAGAACCGTTCAAATCAGAAACCAGGCCTAAGAAACGATTGTAACTACCTGCATCGTCTTCACTACGAGAGGCTTACTACTACCGGTAGTAATTTAGGTTAATTAATAGTAAGCTGGTTTGAGATTTTAAGAATATTAAACGGGGAAACCCAAAGTTGGATTTTAACATTAAAAAATGGCTAAAATAAATGGGCAAGAAATATCTGTCTTTTCGTGTATTTATTTTGATTCTAATTGAAAACTTGCAGATAATTCCGCACATCTTAATTAGGATTGTACTAGACCTGCTTCTTATCGTTTATTATTTAATAAATATTATATTTTTCAATAGCAAAACTAAGAATATCACGGGTAATTTTAATTCACAAGGGCTCGACTACAAAACCTTTACTATAACTCATTTAAACATATATGTATATATATATATAAATTTTTACACAAAACCACAAGAACACAGTAATAACAATTTCAACGTGTGCTCATTAGGTGCAACTTTTTTCATTAACATGGTCGTTTTACTTGTTCACAGGTTCAAGTGATACAGTTCATTCAAAACGCAGCACCAATGTTCACCACGACCACACAACGCAGTGTGCGCCCGAACATGACGCTGCAGACATGTCTTCGTTCACACCGCTGCGATTCCGATTCGCCTCGATTGTGATCCAGACGACTTCCCTTAAATTCTTTCTACTAGTCATCTCTATTAGTTTTATTATTTCTATATTCTTTGTGAAGTTATTGAACAATGATAATTACTTTCCCATCGATGACCAATTCGTCCAAGAGACGCTTGAAAATGTCGCAAAAGACTCTAGATATGCGGAGGTTTACAGGAAAAAGGATCATTTACCTAAAGGGCTTAAGTACATTTTGCTATGGACGCGGAAAGATTATGCACCGTTCTATCAATTGGGGGAAGGACAACGTGCATTTATTAAAAACAATTGTTCCATGATTAACTGTTACGTCACTGATGATAGACAATTCTTCAATGGCGACTTAACAAAATTTGATGCTATAGCGTTCAATGGAAGAAACATAGATGGAATGACAAGATACAATCTTCCAAAAAACCGAATATTGGAGCAGAAGTACATCTATTTCAATATGGAATCATCGGATAATTTTCCGGTGTGCAACGAAATGTTCAATGGATTTTTCAACTGGACAGCGACGTACAAATTGAATTCTGACATTCCGTTTCCTTACATACAAATAAGAAATCGTAGTGGAGAAGTTGTTGGACCGAAACTAAACATTGAATGGGTAGATAATCCGTTAATTGACGACGATTTTCCGTTCACGCAGAACAAGAGCAAGGCAGCGGCTTGGTTTGTGTCACACTGTTCAAGCAGAAGTGGAAGGAAAGAGTTAGTGCGAAACCTGCACAAGTATTTACAGCAGTATGGATTATCGATTGACATATATGGAGACTGTGGTACATTGAAATGCCCCCGAAATGCTAAAAAAAAATGTGATGATATGCTAGAAAAAGATTATTTCTTTTACATGTCTTTAGAGAATTCCTTCTCGGAAGATTATGTTACTGAAAAGGTGCTAACCGCTCTGCACCATAGAGCGGTGCCAGTTGTATACGGTGGCGCGGATTACTCAAGGTACAGTTCTAGAATACGCTTAATAAATATCATATTAGCTTTTTATGTATTATACAAAAAAGAAGAAGAGTTTAGCCGTTATATTAACTTTATGCATATTCCAGCTTCTCACGATGCTGTAATAAATTCAGTATACCTGAAGACAACACTTTCAATTATCTAAACTATATGATTTTAATAATGTATAGGATCAGTTGTACAATTCTTAAAAGTTAAATTATGTATTTGTGTGACGGTATATAAAGATGGGTTCGGTAAATTCTTTAATAACGTAAGTTTGAAAGTATGAGTGGCGCATATTAATGGATTATGTTGTTTTATTTTTCTAACTCAAAACTTCTAAGGACTTTAATTAACATAATTAAAACGAAATAAATATTGTATTCCAACTTGTTTTGTTAGAAACAGTATAATAGTGTTTCTTTCCAGGTTTCTACCTCCCAATACATATTTGGATGCTTCGAAGATGACTCCCGAAGATTTGGCAGCCACCATGGCTAGTTTGATATTTAATCCGGAATTATATATCCGATATTTTAGATGGAAATCCCAATACATCTACCGCGATCCTTCAGATTCTGACAATATTTGCGCGGTGTGCGCAGCTCTTAATAATGTTACTATGATGAATCAGAAAACAAGTTACGATGATTTTATGTCTTGGTGGCATCCTAATTATAGAGAGCGTTGTAAAGATACCTCGTAGTTTTTACCGTTTGTTATATCATGTGTTATGAAATATTTAATAAATTATTACTATTATTGTATTACTACATAAGAATAAAGATTTATCATGTATTTTTTAAGATTTTTCGTTGTTGTGTTTCTTATTACCTAATTAGCGATAATCACATCACAGAAAAGTGTGTTAAATTTTTCCCCTGTCATCCAAATCAAAGTTTTGTTTAGTTCATTCACGACAGATAAGTTTGTAGATCTGTTGATTTTACAGATTGATATTTAAATTTTTATGCGATCACCTATGATTATTTTCTTTTTGAATTATATACAAGGTTTTTATTAGCGATAAAAATATAAGTAATGTAAAGATATCTTATTGAACTGAATGAAATGCTTATAAATGACTAAGCTATTTTTTAACGAATAAATCGTTTTTATGTAGACGTTGCCTACCTTGTTTATTACATAAGTGTATTTATTATGCGAAAAAAAGATTGATCAACAAAATACATACTGATGTTTTATTGATTAATAATCTGATTAATCTGATCTGTAATACAGTATTGGACAGCAGTATCTTGATATTATCCATTTATATAAATTGAAATTTGGAAGGATCATCTGTCTTCGAAAATATAACATTTAATAAGCATTTTGAAACAGTTAAATTAATGTACTCGTATCTTTGCATAGCTATTATATTGATTGACGCAAATATGATTGCAATTTTAAAATCAGTTTATTTTGTTAGTGATGGCGCGATTGGCTAATGTTTCGTTTATAATATTTTTGTAACTATTTGTTGTACAATTCTTTTGCAGATGTATGCAGATATATTGATAATTTGTCCAATAGTTTCATTAAAAATTTATTACTCTTTTCTATACTCCACTTATTAAAACAAAACCTTAGGTGCTAAATATTAAAACAAGAAAAAAAGTCGTGCGTTTAAATTTATCAGTATCGTTTACCATTGTAGATTGAGAAGCAAAATATAGTGTAAAGTTCAATAACGCATTGTAACCAACGATGGTTAGAATTTGTTTCCATTGTACAAACAAATTACTATGGACGTTCATGTTTTAATGTTGCCATTGTTGCTTTGAACGATTTGAAAGTGGCTTATTACCCATTTGTTCACAAGTTCAAGTGATACAGTTCATTCGCAACGTTCCAGTCTTCACCACGACAACACAGCGCAGTGTGCGCCTGAACATGACGCTGCAGACATGGCTCTATTCACACCGCTGCGATTCCGATTCGCCTCGATTGTGATCCAGACGACTTCCCTTAAATTTTTCCTGTTAGTCATCTCCCTTAGTTTTATAATTTCTATATTCTTTGTTAAGCTATATAATAAAGATAATTGCTTACCCATCGACGAAAAGTTTGTTCAAGAGGCATTGGAAGACGTTGCACCGGAAGCTAGATACGCGGAGATTGCACGAAAAAAGAAAGGTTTGCCTGAAGGACTTAAGTATATTTTGCTATGGACGCAGAGAACTATTGCACCATTATGCCAGCTGGGGGAAGGACAAGGTGCATTTATTAAAAATAATTGTTCCATGACTAATTGTTACGTCACCGATGACAGACAATTCTTCGATGGCGACATAACCAAATTTGATGCTATAGGGTTCAATGGAAGAAACATAGGTGAAATGACAAGATCTGATCTTCCAAAAAATCGAACATCGGAGCAGAAATACATCTACTTCAACATGGAGCCAGCGGATTATTTTCCGGTGTGCAACGAAATGTTCAATGGATTTTTCAACTGGACAGCGACATACAAATTGAATTCTGACATTCCGTTCCCTTATATACAAATAAGAAATCGTAGTGGAGAAGTTGTAGGTCCAAAGCCAAGCATAAATTGGGTAGATGTACAATCAATTGATGAAGATTTTTCATTCATGCAGAACAAGAGTAAAGCAGCGGCTTGGTTTGTGTCACGCTGTACAAGCAGAAGCGGACGGGAAAAGTTAGTGCGAAACCTGCAAAAGTCGTTAAAGGAGTATGGAATGGTGTTAGATAAATATGGAGATTGTGACCATTTGAAATGCTTTAGAAATGTTAGTAAAACTTGTAATGGAATGATAGAAAGAGATTACTTCTTTTATATGGCTTTCGAGAATTCTTTCGCAGAAGATTATGTTACCGAAAAGATGCTAACCGCTCTGCACCATAGAGCGGTGCCAGTTGTATATGGTGGCGCGGATTACTCAAGGTACAGTTTTGGAATACGCTTAATAGATATTAACACAACGACAAACGAAAAAAAACAAATTCCTTAAAAAAGGAAATTGTTTGCAGGTGACCTTACCTTTTTATATACAAGTTTCTTTATAAGAATGTCGACTATTGTACAAACTGTACTATTTACGTAATAAATATCAATAGTTGTACAATTTTTTCAAGTGTAATTTGTACGACGTAATGCAATCAGCGCGTAGTAGGCTAGTTTATTTGATTAAACAAACAAAAGCTATGTTGACAAATTCTACAATTTGATCAGTTTCGAAGTGGAAAAAGTTGTAAGACTATGCCGGCATAGTACTTTAACACAATGTTTTTAAAATAAAATCCTTCACTCGAAATGATTTGTATGAAAAAGAAAATTATTCACTATCGCCAAATTATTTTTACAGTTCTTTTTGTTGCAGGTTCCTACCTCCCAACACCTATCTGGATGCTCTTAACATTAAACCTAAAGATTTGGCTGCCACCATGGCACGATTGATATTTATTCCGGAATTATATATCCGATACTTTAGATGGAAATCCCAATACACATACCGCGATCCCTCCACCACTGACAATGTTTGCGCGGTGTGCGCCGCTCTCAACAACATTACTATGATGAATCAGAGAACTAGTTACGATGATTTTATGACTTGGTGGCATCCAAACTATAGAGAGCGATGTAAAGACACGTCGTAGTGTTTACCGTTTGCTGTATCATGTGGTATAAAATATTTACTACTATTGTATTATAACATAGGAATAAAGATTTAACACGCATGGTTTAAGATTATTCGTTGTTGATTCTCTTTACTATTTAATTAGCCATTTTTGTCATAGATTTTTTCGTCATGGTATTTTTAATTTATCTCATGCCGTCCAGATCAAAAGAGGTGTATAGTTAACCTACAACAGAGTTTTTACCACTATTGCTGTTAAATATATATTGTACGTATGTATTTTTATGTAGATACGTATATAAGAGCTCGGGCTTACCCGGAAGGCAGGCCCCTGGGTCTTTCACATATATTATTACCTGAACACAGTAACGCTGTAATGGCGGCAGATTGACATTGAGGGCAGTAGTTGGGTAGACGGGTTCGAAAAACCCTACCACCATTCAAACTCCACTATTCCTGTGGCCCGGAAATCGAACCCGGGACCTCTGTGTTACAAAGCAAGCTAAACCAATGCGCCACAGGCAAACAATGTCTCGTTGAATGTCGTGAATCACTTCATCGTAATTTTCAGAAGAAATTGCATTAGTTAAATCACTCTCAATGTCTCGTTGAATGTCGTGAATCACTACATCGTAATTTTCAGAAGAATTTGCATTAGTTAAATCACTCATTTCAAAGTTATTTATCGCACAAGTAGACTTATAAATTATCACCTGGTTAACGTGAGTGTGACGGTTGAATTTCTAAGTTTTTTGTCCAACAGAATGTCATTTACAGGAATATCACATATATTTCAGATTGGAAACAAGTACTATATAAAAACTAGTCTACGACACATACTTGTACAGCGGTATGAAATGAGTTAATAGCTATTATTGACTTGATCCCCTTCTTACCGACCTAAATTAAAAACATATTTTATTTATTGCAGATTTCGAAATTTTCCTAACCGGATTTTAAGCGTTGACGTAAATCATTGCCAAGTCAGGAAATACACCAACAGCGATTCACTAGATTATAATTATAAAAAATAATACTCGGTCGTAATTCAAGTAGTAGCTGTTGCAAAAAAAAAATTAATTGCTACTTCCGCAAATATTTTAGGCACTGATCACTCTTCACTCTTCTGGATAAATGTTCATTTTTAATGTTTTTAATTTTAGATTCTTTTTTGTGTTTTTTCGTTTGGAATTGTATTAGTATTGCATAATCTCAATTTCACATTATTTCAAGCACATGAAGTGAAAATGCCTGAAAATTCAATTTGAAATGGCTATGCTGAGAAAAATGTTACCAAAACATTTAAAGTTCCCAAAGTATATTATAATATATATAGAAAATTGTTTATTGAACAAATTATACGAATTTATAAACTTATTTAAGGCATGGGTAATTTATAATTTTCATAAAATTTGTTTCATAATTCAATTATTACTGTTCTTGTTGTCAGAGTTACAACATAGCCCTGTGTCCAAAATGCCTACGTAGCAGTGTTCTCACATAATACCGTATCACGAGGCACAAGCCGGCACGACGTGCGCGTGGCAGCGGATCTCCGCCAAGTGATAAAGTTCCCACACCTTTATCGCAGCAACTTTAGATCATTCCAGATCTAGCATCGGTCGGGATCAATATTATTTAATTTTAAATAATTAATTTTATGACATTATTTTAAAACAAAATATTTCATTTCGATTTCATTTTTGAGTTCTTCGGCTGCAGTAATCTTGGTGTTCACTATGTAAACAAAATTAAACAAACAATTGAAATAAATGTTCAAACGTACTTGTCGATCTTTAAATTTTTCTGAAAACTTTTACTAGTTGCTTTTACTAGTGTTTGGTTTTTATTTCAAATTCAGGCGATCTCTTGACGTCCATTTCACTTCATACTAAGTGACAATGAGGGTGTAGATAATTAGAGACGCTCTCAAATATCAGAGGCATCTCGAAAACAATAATGCTTTTTATGATAGGTTCACATGAATGATTATACGAAATATTCTACAACAATATCGCGTCTACACGAACTCTCATTTCGTCATCAACAGCACAAGGTACTAAACAATACAAACTTCCGTAAAATGTACATAGATGATAAAAGGTAAGCGTATCAAACAAAATGAATTATCGGACGCGTGAAACAAGTAAGAGAACTGCGGGCCAAGTAAAGACAACATTAAAACTACAACAGAAGCCACTCCGGGTGGTGGGACGTTAACGAAAAAAGTTTGCCGAAGTTAATTAGGAAAGTTTCGCGCCATCCACCCTCCGGGTTCCGTTAGCACTTGCGATACGTGTACCGAATTACACCACGCGTGTAACGGTTCATCGGTACGAACCAAATGTTTTATTTTGTTAGTATATTCTAATTATTATTACAAACACTGCCACCATGCCTCCGTGACGCAGTCTGCCTCCGCAGTGGTTTACCCACTTCCCGTGTAGCGCGGAGATCCCGAGTTCGAGGCCGGGCCACAGGAGTCGTGAAGTCTGGATTGTGGGAGGGTTTTTCAAGCCTGCCTGGCTAGCTAGCTACCACCATTAATGACAGCCTGCCGCCAAAACATCACTGCAGTGTTCCGGGAGTCACACATGTGAGAGTCAGATATATTCTGGGTTAACACGCTTTACCATCCACAGCCTCAATGTCACCTAACATCAGGTGTAATCGAGGCCAAGTGTTAGCTAATAATCGATAAAAAAACATACACACACACAAAGCATCATTTAAAACAACTATAATTAACATATAACAGGCGCAAATGTAAAATTCAACTTGTTATATGCCAATGCGAATGTTGTGTAATGTGTAACTAGTATGCATGCCAGAACTTTATTTTTTTTTATTTTGGTATTACAATATTGAAATGTCCTGCTGTTGGTGTACCTAATAAATAAATAACTAAAGAAATAAACACGCGCCTGACCACGATAAATGACGTAAGTAGTTATTTACTTTGTGACGATATATTGTACCGGGCAAGGGACGTATAAACTTTTGATTTTTATGGTAACGATATTTATTAGTATATACGTCGACATATATTTAACGCTTATTTCACTTCTAATGACTTATTATTTCACTTCCGATGTCGTTGTCTCCCATACATGTCCACGTCAGAAGCATGTTACGAAAAGAACAATAATTGAATGTAAAGACAGAAGTACGTTATTAATATCACGAACACTGCTATTGAATTTAATTTATAAAATTGATAATAAAACGCGAGGGATCGCGGCAGAGTTCCCAGGAGACTTGTGTTCACGGTGGTAGTCAGACATGTAGACATGTACAGTAGACAGATATATATAGACAGACATGTTCCTAGACTCTGTACAACTCTACTAGGTGACGCTTTCTTTCCTATGCAAATTCAGACGTGTCATTAGTACGGAATAATGTAAAACATCCATAGTCATGATCAGAATGCGACATAAACATGTAGTCACAGAAAATAATACAGATTAAATGAGAACAGGGACTACAATAATTGCGCCATAAATGATGAACCTACCGCATTAATTAATCTCGTGACTATAACTTGCGTCAAAAATTCGATAATTATCAGTATTTTTTGAAATCAGGTGCGTTATACAATTTAAATTAATACCTAAAAATGTGCAAAAACTTTGACGGTTTAAGGTCGTAACATATTTCTCATTATTTAGGCGATTCTTCGAAGTAGCAAATCAACTAAGCGAAGATTAGCTTTCAGATTCATATGCTCACTCGTTTTTCCCGGTACGAATAGCCCAAATCGCCAGCGTTTTCCATCAATTTATAAACAATATATTTATAAACTACTTAATACCAGGCATTGTACAATACTAGTTGGTGTGATGATAATATTTAATTAAAAAAATTAATGTACTTTCAATAAAAATGTTCTACAAGTAAATTGAGAAGCGGGTCTTTTATTTTCTAATGGATTATACATATAAGAATTAGAGTATTCTACGCAAGCACGACTTCGTGCCTAAAGTCTTTTAACATTATATGTCAATTTAGGTTCGATGTTAGCTCATTGATAAAAAAAGAACAATTTTATGTTTACCCGCAACTAAGCAGCGAAGTGGCACTTACTCGTGTTATGTCAATAACATTTTTCGATAAAACTCTTAAGGGCGGTAGTAGGGAAGCTATCGTTTGGCAATGTCATTACTGCCCCCCGGCGCATAAGCGATATTCAATGATGTACGAACTGTAAACAGAATCTGCGGACAATATTTGAGAGTTTGCCTAGTATTATTTGTGAAGAATTTCAATCGATAACGATTAAAATAATTTGTATTTATCGACCGATTTCACATATTCGAAAAATAGTAGCTTTCAAAAGGAAATAACTGGGTAACGAATAAAGAATAGCATAATACATTATTATATTACATATAGATTACACATTATATACATATATATTACATATAGAATAATACATTTTACGCACTTATTATTTAGTAACGCGACAGAACGACTCGAAATTAGTCTTGGCTTCCGACACCAGATCACGCCATGCCTCTCGGTCTTACAGTAACCCCGGCAGTTGCTATGGCAGAGGTTGATCATATAGTGAGCATTTATTGGTTGGCAAATTTTAATCTATTAGCGTAACAATTGATATTTCGTTTTCCGTTAGTATAGGTGCAAAAATCGATAGAATGTTAGCAAACAAAACTAATTTAATTGTACTATCCGACAGATTGCTTTTTATGAGCACGTTTTCTGCGATACGGTGTCTATAACGCTTCTTTCTTGTCTTACACGCGTTGCGATTAAAAAGAATTGTATAAGTTGCCGAGGGAGTGACTCCAATTTGGTTTAGTGTATAAAAAGTAAAAATAAATTTACGATGCGTTAGTTAACCATATTTTCGTTGTATTCTCATAGTCACTTTAAAACGGGGTTACGTTGACAATAAAAGCATGTTTAGTACAAGGTCTGAAATGTATTGTAATAATTAAAATGAAAAAAGTGTAAAAAAATAATAATAAAATTACAAAGTGAAGTCTGAAACGTACAAACAGGATTATTTTTCTGTGTAACATGGCTGCTGTGGGTTAATATTCCTGCCCTACATGGGTAGTGGATTCCCGCAGGGCTAGCTACACTATCAATGTACATCTGCAGCCATAACAGCATGCTCTGTTCCAGTAGTCTTTCTTTCACGTAAGAGCTAGAGTACTTAGGGTAAGCGCGTTATCATTTAAGACCAAATTGTTAATTAACATCACGTTAAATAAAGTTCAAAAGATAGCCGACTTACGGTTAATATAAAAAAAAACGTAAAGTACGTGCTAGAATCAATCGCTTCGTAACTCCGCACGCTCACCGCGACAGTCAATACAAAGAGCCCTCTAAGTAGATTTGTGCGCGGCTCCCGCAAACGACGCGCCCCGTCCCGCAGCGACGCTCTCATTCAATTACCGCAAGTCGAGCTTTAACCGCACCACTGATGTACACTCGTGAGCAATGAAATTAAAGGAAAAAAAAATTGTCCTTTTTAATGTTTACCTACAAAATTTAATTCATTTTCATTTTAATATACTTTATCACTCATACAATGTAGCATTGGGCGAATTTAATTCTGGTATTTTCTATAAAAATATACAATTTTTATCAAGTTTAGGTGTCCCCTATGAAGTCGCCATGAGACGCGCACAAAGATGGAAAATCAATTTTTAAACCTTACAACTTTTATTTAAATCGTGGTAAAGTTTTTTAACCCGCCTGGCTAGCCACTAGCCCCAATGTCAATCTGCTGCCATAACAGAATTACTGTTTAGGCACTTAAAAATAAGTCAGGTAATTTTGAACGGACATGCCGCAATATCACGTAACATGTGAAATTGAGATTAAATATTAGCTTATTGATTACATATATTTGTTTCCAATTACTATGTAATATTTTTGAGAGTAACTGTACCATGGTACTATGATGAAGAAATCTGCGATACAATATGCATCGTTTTCTTATCGCTTTGATGGATAGCACTGCCTGTTCCGTGTTAGAGTATGATATTGGAGTAAGGTGTTGGAATGATGACCTGAGTGAGTGTTCGATAATGACATTTTACTATGTACGAGTAAGTGATGTATTTAAAAGGTAGTAACTATTAAAGTAAAACGTACTAACTACATATTAATAATAAAGCGATATAGTATTTTGCTAATTTCCTCTTTTTTTTAACGTAGCACATATTTCTTTCAAAGACATAAATAACATTTTCTGAAGATGCCACGTGTACTAGCGAAACGTATTAATTATAAATTAGTCGCAGTATTTACGATTAAAATGAAGCGGAAGTAAGCAAAACAATTTTTTCGCTTATTTGGTAATTTAGTTTCTCAAAGTAACGCCTAAATCAATAAATATTTTTTTAATTACATATATGCAATAGTAGCTAAATATGATTGTCTGATTTAATTATTAAACTTTCCTTTTTCTTATATTTAGTTGTCTAAACCTGTTAAAGAATTGAAAAAAGCCAAGCACAGTTCAGACATTTAATGCTATTTAGAGCGTAGAGAAATGCAGGTAAGGTTAAAAAATCCTAACGGAAATATGTTAATCATTATTTTAAATATATGTATGCTAAATTGAAAGTGTACATTAAAATTAACAAACAACGAATATGCTGTCACAAAATTGTATTTAAATCATGTCGCAAAGAAAGGACATTTAGTCTAAATGTTTCGATTAGAGAGTTATGAGAATTGTTCAAACAAAATAAGGATTATGCGCAACAACTGCAATACTGTTTACTAGTATTATTTACTTTATTAGGTGGGGCGCCTGGTATTCGATAATAGTTAGGCATAATTAAGAAGTTGATATTTTTAATATAAAGGACGTCGAAGTACAGATGTCTAGCTTAAAGTAGAATTAACTGTCTCTTTTTAATTTTTAAGAAATTATTCGAAATGATATTAATTCTTTATAATTAATGTCATGAATCTAAATTACTTGTGATTTTACTTTTTCAGTAAGTAGCAATATATCGAAGCCTTTCGATTCTGCTCACAGCCGATTCCAATCAGCCGCGAAGATTTTTACGGCCGCACTAATTGAGCGAGACGCCAACACCGGAAGCCATAAAAGTTATTAATTGGTTTCCCGCCAGCCCCGATGCGGAAGTTGTAAATACATGCCGCTACTACTTCCGGTCAATCGACACGCATCGCTCCGACCTTTTTGCAGGAAGCGGTGAGGTGGATTGATGTGATGTTGCGATGTGAAAACTGGGAATGTTTCAGATATATGTAGTGCGTTAAGATATATGTATAATAAAGTTTACTCCAAATGTTTGAAAAAATCAGCATCACTACCGAACCGTTCTTAATTAGTGCTATGGTAGCATTGCTAGTATTTAATTGTATATCTTTGAAGTTACTGGTAAAATTATCAAATCCAAATGCGTAAAAAATTGTCAAGTGATAAAACAACTTACCTGGACCACAACGTGTTGTTGTAAACTGACCCTAACCAGTCTTCCTTCGTCTTTTAACTGACAAAAGGCGTAGACCGTACACTACATTTACATAATGTCTTACAAGTGATACTTAAAAATAAATAAAACATCTCGTTTCAACGTAAGCATTCTTGGATAAAACAGGCGCGTCTGAACGCATCGAACAACAAACTGCAACTGACCTTTTGCCATTCCTATTGGTCTTTTATACACCTTTGTTTATAGTATCACACTACCCACATTTCTCTGCTATATACCACGAATACCTTCATAAGAATGAAATGTATAAAATAGTGGTTAAATATCTATGGCAAGTCATAGAAATGTGTGTGATTACGATATACTAGCTATTAATATATTATCACATTTCGATTTATAACAAAAAGATACTTCTCATCACCGGAATTTCGATAGCTGCATCAACTCTCTCCAAACTGGAAAACGGGCCAAGTAGCTTGCGTTGGAATAAAAGAAAAGATAAAAGCGTTACAGTGTTACCAACCCAAACATTTTCCAGCAAGATCTGCCAACATTGAAGCTCCGCACATCGTGTACAGACATATCTAAAATGCTTAACACTAGATTTACCGCACCAGTCGTTGTTACTGGACGACGCTATATAAGAAGTTACGTATACTGATATGCGTTTGATATTTTTATTTTTACATTAATTACATTAAACAGGAAAAATATAAATGCAATAATGCACAAAACTAATACAGATACGAAAAGAAAACCATAAAAAGGTGTCGGTAAATCTAGTGTTAATAAAATAAGTCGTGCACGCTCCCCGCTCTTCCGTTGCGATGTACCGCTGGCGCAACTAGCGTCGCGAGTAATTACAGTAAATAACAACGGCTCAACGTGAACATCCCGACTGCAAAAAGCGTACCGTCTAATTCGTTAAAAGCGTTCCATTGTTCCGCCGCTCCGGGATCTTCGCAATTAGGTGATTTGATCCGTTCGAATCTCTTTTAGTTAATACTGATCGATAGCTATCCGTTCGCGTGGCTTTCGGGGGTTTTTGTTTTCACTTCGAAAAGACTTCGACTTTGTTCTATTTCAATGAAACAAAAAAAAAAATGATTTGCTAATTTCCGCTTTCGTTAATCGCAAATGTTACGACTAAGTTACAACCTCAACGCATGTCGCCACTACACGTGGCATCTTCAGATATGCGTTTACCACAACGACGTCGTTGTTTTTTGGACAATAAGCTAGAGTGAATATTGACTTCAACATACTAACAGTTTCTTCCTTGCCTAACGAAACTTGAAAGCTACTATTTTTTCGTGTAATTATACTATGTCTATAGCTACTGATATATTATTTAATAAGCTGACACTTGACATCAATTCCACGTAATGTTAAGTGACAATAAGGTAATAGAATGTGGAGTGTGCTTGTCCAGATTACTCTGGTTCTCATATGTTTGAAAGCGAGATTACAGCAATTTTACAGCGACAGTTGTTTGAAATTGAGGTGTGGTCAAGACGCTTTGATAAAACTATACCACCAATGATACTCTAATGATACACACTACTTATGTCATGGCGGAATCGAAACTAGGACTTCCGTGTTACACAGAATGCGGTAAACCACTGCATCACAGAATCAGTTAAACTTTATTGAATTATATTTATTTAACAGATTAAAAACCACATTATTACAAAGGTAACACCTCGAAGTTATTGCTGCGCTAGTAATTATGAAATATGTTCACAAAAAAAACCTAAATAGCGCTTATAATAAGCTATATTTTATTTTAAACGAGCAAAATAAAGAATAACACACAATCAAGCGGAGCTCATTTAAATGGAGCGGCTGAAACATTCGCTAAATAGGTTCGTTGGAACGTAAGGGCGCGCAAAAATCTAATTTCCTGGCACGAAGCAGGCGAAGGCGGGCTGATAACGCGGATTCGCTTCGATGCCATTCAACGCGGCATGCGCGCCAGCGTATCTGTACGATCGAACACGCGCTGTCTCGTACAACGCCCGTCATCCGATACACGCATTGGCAGCCTTTTTCCATGAATGTCTCTCGCAATTTTTCACATTCACTTATTTGTATATCAATTCGGATCTATATCTGTATAAAACAGCTATTTATATAAAACAATTTAAATATAAAAGTATATTTGTATAAAACTGCTGTTTTGGTTCAATGGATAACTGCTGACTGTAACACGGACGTCCCGGTTTCGATTCTGAGGCCACGTAAGTAGAGTCCCGATGGTTATGGACTATCACCTTAATTTCACTTTGATGTTAAGTATAGTTTATTGATTCAAGCGTCACTTTGTGTAATTCCATTACTAAATGAAATTAAAACT
>DWQX01002649.1:0-20876 GCA_018245475.1 Pharmacophagus antenor | reverse complement strand
GCTAGGATGGAAGTGGCGCGAAAGTATATCAGCTGTTCTGACGGATGCTCTACCATTCTAACCAGGTGCTTGGGTGTACCCATGGTCAATAGAGATTACTAAAGTTTTGGCCACTTGTCAAAATCAAATGCTTTCGATATATCTACAAAGTATGGGTAAGTAGGCTTGTTGAATTCCCGTGACCGAGAGATATGACTTGAGCCGCTCGTTTAATATATGCGCAATAAGGTTTTGCTTTATGTGAAATCAAAGCAATTAAATGATAATTGCCGCAACATTTAGTCAAGCCCTTTATGTGTAAGAAGGATGAAAACGGTATGCGCACATTCTTGTGGCCATCTACCAGTTCGCCAAATTTTATTTCAGAGTATAGAACTTTCCGACACCATACTCGCCTAAGTCTTGGATGGATTCAATCGGTATGGCATCTTAACCTATGGCTTTACGTCTCCTTAGGTGCTTTATTGCAGCTTGCACTTCATCCTTGAGAATATTAGGCTCAATTTCTTCAATGTGAGGTTCTATAGGATCGAAATTGTTCATTCTGGTCTTCGAAAAGTGACTGGCAGTACTGTTTCCACGTTTTAGAAACTGAATTTATATCAGTCACAGTTTCGCCTTGAGGATTCTCGATAGCCCATTTTTGGGAAGATAGTTTTTGTGATCGACTTCATTTTATGGCGAAGATTCCGAGTTTCGTGCTTATTTGCGTGAGCTTCAGTATCAGCACAGGTTGTTACGGTCTCTTCGACGTGCTTCTTGTATACGAGTAGACTTTTCATTTATTAACTTCAAATTGGCTTCTGATGTTTTAATTTGTCGACGTTCCCCCACAAGGGCAAGTTTCGTCAGCGAAATTAGGAAACCCTTTATTAGGCATTCAAAACCGTACAAAAACTTTTTGGACTGTCTATAATATACTGTCTGTCACTGTAATAAACTATAATTTAAGGAAATCTAAATAAAACACTCTTTTCTCAACACTATATTTTTTACAAAAAATCATGTGCACCTCCAACAAGCAACAATAAATAATATATATTATGTAAAGATCTGAATACATGATCTGGTTGTACTTGTGTATTTCTTCATTAATAGTTAAACTATAAAATACAAAAGCGATAAAAGTATTAAATTCTCAGACAGTTCTATGTTCTTACTATACCATAAATCAGTCATTTATACCAAACTGATTTTCAGCTCACCGAAGTTTTTGATCTTGTCTACATTCCCTATATATTTTTCCACATGAATAAGTATTAAGATGTATTAAAGTTTCAAATAAATATGGTGGAAGTAAACTTTAAAATACTTGTTGTTACAACTTAACAAACCTTAACAACAAATAATCTCAACTGATTCCTTGGAGCAGTTGTTAAGCTGCTAGTATTGCAGTAGATTTTGAACTTGTCTGAGATAATTACCACCTCCATTGCCAATCTGCCACCATAATAGCATTGCTGTGATAGTAGGTATAGATCTTTGTTTAACATCATTTGAATTTGAGGTCAAGTGGTTAACTTTATATTTTGGTACTGTCTGGTGTCATAAAAGTACTAGTTAAAGCCAAAAGGTTCATATAATTAAATAAATGACATAAATTCTAATTTTTTATATTAATAATGTGCAATAGATAATCCTATATACCTTGGTTTTTAAATATTGCATACATAAAATAAAAGTAGTAATTTTTCTTGCAATTACTAATGTTTTGCTGAATTCTTTAGAATTTATAGACTAGAAAAATTATATTGTGTCAATTTCCACATTTATTCTAAAAACAGTAGCTGGATCTGCTAGTTCATTACGAACAGCATTTTCAAATTTTTTAAATATCATTGAGAACTCCATAATATTTTCTGGTTTTGATTCAATCCACATTTTATCAAACTCATAGAATAAGTAACAATAAAATTTATGGAATAAATAAACGCTAGGTAAGTATTGCTTTGTATTGAACATATATGTTTTGGCAGATCCATCTTTTAGGAGATAGTAAGCCATAGAAGTTATATTAATACCCACAATTGCAAAAGTATAGCCATAGATGGGGTGATGAGAATGACTTAGCACATGGCTTGATACGTCTGGATACTCAGAAGCAAAAAATAGAAGGTTTTCAAGTCCAAGCATCCCCATACCCCGAAAATCAGTTCTAGGATCATCACCCTGAAAGATAAAAAAAGTGTTGTATATATGATAAAAAGTTGTGGCAATATCAATGATAATAATTTTTTGAAGGGAGTATGAACATTTATGTATTGTTACAGTACCCATTATTTTTTCAACTAGTAGAGCTTTTTATATTGTGTTATAGCTTAATTTTTATGTCATAGTAATGTTGGTACTCCCATGTAAGCCTGAAAGGACAGCAAATCATATTTAAGTAATATACTGCACTCAAATTATTAAATCATAGTCACTCTACAAGATAAAAACAATCATAATGTAAAAAAGAAAAAAAATCACATCACATATTAATATTTTGCAGCATAGATCTGTTGTATATGTGCTTGGGGGCTTGCTCTGCAGGTATACACCTAAGCAAAAGAGTAGAAATGCATAAGAATTTATAATTCAAAATGTGAGTGATATTGCATTGTTAGCTAAGACACTGTTAATGTATCATTCACAGTTTCTTCAATTTATATGTTAAAGTTATTATAACATTGTATGTTCTATTATGGTAACATACTGACCTGGAATCCTATATATTGCCATTTCTTTGTCACTCTACTTTCTAATGGAGTATCAGGTACCAAAAGAGACCATAACTTTAACAGTTTTTCTTCATGCTTTGAATCATTGTTATCAAATTGCAATCTGCGCAAATTTTCTACTTCATTTATGAGACTTCTGTAGCACCAAATTTGTTCTAAGCATCGTCGAAAGGAAATAATAAAGGGTGCATGAATTTTCGCATTTATTTTTTTAACCCTTAGTATTATTGATATAGAAGGATCTAAGATATCACGGAAATTAGCTGGAACAAATCTTCGCTCTGAAACTGTTAAATCAAGATAGGAAATAACTTCTTTTACATTTCGTGTACGAGTTAGCATTAAAGATTTTTCAACATTGCACGTTCTTGCAGCCCCAGATTTATCTCCGTAACATATTCTTTGCAGTTCACACAAACGGGTAGTTTTGCGAAAAAACCATTTGATGAATGGCCTTAAATACCATTCCAATAATGACCATATATGTAAAAATATCATGTTTGTTAGAGATTAAAACACTTATGTTTACATGCCTGTTTCATTTAATGTAATATCAAAATTTATCAATTTTCAGTTTGAGTTTTTAATGTAATTTGTTTTGTCAACCCGTTTAATCCTTAAAATTCATTCAATGACCAATGTCAATAAATGATATCTAAAACTGATAATGTTTTTTTAAACCTTTTTTATTAAACGTCAAAAAAATAAACACGTCGAAATAAATCGAAAGACTTGTGAAATCGATTTTTCGCATTATTTTTGCGACACTTTTTACCAAAAAGCTTCATAATTTTTTTATGTACACTTTGAGATCTGTAATGAGCAAATTTCGATGCAGTAACCAGTTTTGCTGGATGGTTTTTTATCTTATGGGAAATATTTTTCTTTTGTTTTTGGTTAATCAAAAAATGATAAAAATAATTAATACTTTTTTTAATTTAAATATATTTTAATTTATCACTTTTCTTTAAATCATGTAACATCTTAAACAATAGGGCTTATATAGTAGATATTAAGTAGTGTTTCACTACTAATCTGTAAAATAAGACACAAAGAAGATATATAACAAATAATAATTACAGTTGCTGAGTCTGTACATAGAAATATTCACACAAATCAAGGAATATTTCCGCTTGTAAATAATAAAACTTATTTTTTGTATTGACACCGTCTGCTAAATGTGTAAATAATCTTACTATTATTATTTACTAGTAAAATTCAATTAATATGTGGAGAGACGAGTTTGCTTATAATCGTTTAGCTTACATATAATTCGACTACAAGGTCATGAATGTCAGTGGTGTTGGGTGGGTTAGCTAGCGAAAGGAAATACCTTTACATTTTCAAACTGAAACAAAAAAATAATTTGACTGCCTCCATGGCGTTGTTTAATGCTTGAAATGTAATGTAATGTAATGTTTCGAACGTATCTAGTTATCTCACTTTTCCTCTCTCCTCATACCCTCCTTTTGTTATATAATATAATATATAAGTGCTTTTGCTGTGTTGGGGCGGCAGTCATACCATGAGATAATTTTTACCACGCTTAATATTATAAGATTTTTTTGTCATGTGAATTCATATAAAGTGGAGGGCAAGTGTTAACCTATTTCCAAACAATCCATGCTAACCATGTGTACCTAAAATGTGATAATTTAGTTTTTAATTTCTCGAAATGTATGTGATGCATAATAGGGATTGCCTAGTGAGGAAAGAGTCAACTAACTAATATGTATGGCCCTGAATTCGAACAGTGGACCTTTATGTTATAGGGTACACGTTTATCCATTGCGCAACGGATGCAGTTCAATAAAATGTAATTTAAAAAAAAATAGCATGTGCTTCTTTGATAAATTTGTCTCTTAAAGCCTTTACTACAGTGTTTACCAACGTGGGGTGCAGGCCCCACAAAGGGACAATTCTGTCATTTAGAGGGGGCAATCAGCAACTTAGGTAGGTAATATAGGTATATATGATATATAGGCATATGATAACTATAGGTAATATAATCATTGCATTAATTATTTTCATTTGTTTTGGGGGGCATTGGATAAAAATTGCAAGGATGTTGGGGGATATAGAAACATTTTTTACTCTAAAGTGGGACAAGAGACCAAATAGGTTGGGAAAAACTGCTTTAATACATTAGAAGTCTATAAAATTCTCTATTGAGCGAAAATCTAAAATATGCATAATTGTACAGCAGACACAATTAAGTATAAATTATACGAACAAAAATTGTAATTGATACACATATTATATGATAAGTACTTGTGTATTATTTAAAAATGTTAAATAATAAAATTTACAGTTAAAAATATTTACAATTTTACAGTACTCATATTTCGATGCGTTATGTTCACGCGCTACGTATATAAGTGTTCATGGTATTTATAAAGGCGATATGTATCAAAGAAAGAAAATAATATTTTAATAATCTTTTTTATTTCATTATGTTACTTTACATATGTTTCATATTTTTTTTATTATGCAAAAAATTACAAGGCATTTTAGAAACTCTTAATTAACCAATTAAGTGGGGAATCTATATCTTAATTATAATTTAAAGTAACAATATGTTTGACTTATAAATTTAACGGACTTTTATAAAATATGAAAGCGTAATTAAAGTCATTTCTTAGCTTTATTTCGCCTAAGTTAATAATACATAGTCTGAAAAGAATTTACACAAACTTGTATTTCAAATAGTAATGATGAAGTGTACTCGCCTAAAGATGCAATAATTATGATATATGCTATTTAATACAAAGCTGCCAGGTGTAATAAATTTATACATGACAAATTAAAATTATAAAATTATAAATACACTTCAAAGTGCTCTAAGCATTTTTTTAATATTTAAAAGTATTGGATTCTTTGATTATTATAAAAATCAAATAGTAAAATCGTTATTATAGTGTATTATGAAAATTATAATTTCATTTGAAATTTATTTTATTATGATTTATCGAATTGCTTTAATAAGTTTTATGCATTTTGAGTAAAACATATTATAATACAAATGACTTTAAAACTTATTCTTGTAAATATAATGATCATCTCACTAATGTCTTTTTGTGATTTTGCTAAAAAATACTTATAATACTTTTGTGTATCTACTAACGCTAAAAATCATTATTATGAGTAACGAACTGTGTTATATACTGTGTTTACATACGATACATATAGGATTTTAACATTTACATCACAATCAAGTATAATCGGGTAAATATTTGATTAATAATTATTAAAAAGGAATATTTTGCAAAGCTGTTAATTAATGTATCAGACCGAACGTCCGATTAGGAATGTTTTTAAATAACCAAAGTAAATAACAGCAAAATAATAAATATTACAACATAGACCAAAAATAATTACATTGCTATTTTGTTATATAATATTTGTTTTCAAGGAAAACAAAGAATACGAAAGTATCCATAATAAAATATAAATTTATAAGCTCTGTATTTTGTAACCACACAGACTATAAAGGCAAGGAAGCTATTTGTTTTCGTTATTCCCGAAATAATTACTTCAATGACCAAGGCTTCACAAATATTTTATTATGTACAAACAATTTCATTAAATGAATTATATATTATGTAAAAAATTAGTATGAGATCTACCTAAAATTAAAATAAGATTTAAAATAAAGTCAGCGCATAAAAATAAAGAACATAATTAAAAATCTTGGTTTTATACAATGGGAGATATACATAAATAACGTCTTTTACTTATGTAAACCTAATAATACACACAAATCAACTTTTAAGGAAAGTTTAAACGATTGTTATATAATAATTACGGGACGGACAGGCAAACACACAGACCTAAAGATATCGCAAAGATTAAGCTTTTGTCCTTTATCTATCAAAAATACAAATAAACATGTAAAGATTATATTTCTTTATTATATTGTATTTAATAAAACAAAATACATTCGAAGTTCTAGAACGTGTTCAAATCCCTTATTAATGACAATATTCTATGATATTTCTATCATACTATTTAGCCACTCATTTTAGAGTGTTTATTATAATTATTATGAATAAAACTTTTTTTAAGATTTGAAATTTAAAGGACGTTTAAAATGAATCATAAAACGTCTTCTAAAAGTAAAGTTGATAATAATAAGTGTGATTGCAGTTTACTTTTAAGTTCAATAAACCAGGATGACCATAGATTTTCAAGTTTACCTAACATTATATAAACTGTGTTCGACTTTAGATTTCCTTACCAAAAGTATCCAAATAATATGATACTTTGCTTAAGTTCTTGAGGATATATATTTAACAAGAACAGAATAATTTAATAAATTGTTTAAGATTAAATACTTTGAGAAATTTTTATAATATATTAATATTTTTATTACAGGTATAAACATATTTTGCTATTACAGAAACAACGCACGTTAAATATAGACTATTTTTAATCTAATTAATCACCATTTAAAAGTTGTTCAAAATAATTATACGATAGTAAATTAACATCATTGCACGTATTTCGCAGTGTTTAAGTAAATATATATTTATGACAACTCTTTAATTCATTCGTATTTACTAATAATCAACATCAGCTTAAAGTATATCTAAAGAAGATTTAACATAAAATAAGTTTTGTTAATAGTTTCTTATAAAGCGAATGATATGTTTTAATTTTACTTTCGCATAAATGGATAATATAATATAAATATAAAGATAACATCAATTTATTTTAACTAAGGTGCGATTAAATATATTAAAGATATATTTCAACATGTCATAAACTTTAAATAGATTATGAACACTGTACTCGACAAAAACAGTGAAATAAAGAAACATATTTTCCCATGTATACTTTCTATGTAATTTGAAACTTGCGATACTGTTCACTTACATATTATACCTTGTGATACGTTAAGTAAATTTTTTGTACTAATGTGTTTATGAGGTGAAAACATTAAATTATTTAAAAATTAATACTGTTTTTAAATAAAGACATTTTATAGCGGAACAGATAATTTTGTTATAAAAAAAGAAACTGTTCTTAAGCTATTACGGAGAGAATCATAAAAGTTCAGGCATAAATTGTCAACAATCTTTATAAGAACTTGAAATAACATAAAAAATATAACGTACATACAAGTACACAATTTATATTCAAAGCACAGCCTAAACGAGTTGTATTCTTAAATCTCTATTATCTAAATTATATTATATTTTTAATATATTTTTTCCAAAACAGTTGACTCTTTGGTCCGCATATTAAGCAAAAGGCATAAATTGATGACATAAAAATCTATGTAGGTTTAAAATTGACATAGATCAGCGTAATTATTGCCTACACTTATATAATACATTTTATATAATGTTCGTTTCGCGAATAGCAAATTTTTTCTAACGCTGCTAATGTATTTAGACCCCTTTTATTAACCGTTACTGGTCGCTGGGAGAAATGTAATAATTAATGTACATAATAACACACGAAAAATCAAGAAAAAATGGTTATTATGTAAAATACAGGTTTCGAGTGATATAGATAGATAGAGATATATTATCCTCGGATAAAGCGATGTTTATATTTACGCACAGAAACTTTAAAAGAAAGATTAGTGTGATATTGCATTTTACTTAAAACCACTTTAAATATTTCAGTAGACTATTTTATGCGTAAGGCTCGTAATATGAATGAAATATTACGAGTTCATAATTTTTGCATTTTGAAAGACGATTACAACTTACGGTAACATTTTAATATTAATGTAATATTAGGGCAAAGTACATTGGCAGTCATATGGTTTCAGAACAATGCGCTGATTTTCAAATATGTAGTCATTATAATTATTATTGTTAATACTGTTCATGAAATTCCAAAAAATGTCGATTACTAAAATAAATAATTTTATGTTTTAGTTTATAACGTGCGTGGTAAAGATTTTTGTAAGTTACAACAGTTTTTGCTTGCTTGACTACAGAGATTTTTCACAAGCAATTAAACAAAAATATTTGTATGTAATGTTCGTGTGTAACAACATTAGAAGGCATGTTCATGGTATACCGTCACCCTAATGTAGAAACAATAAAATATTATAATATTTTATTATCGGCAAATCAACGTGTTCCAAAAGGAGGTACACATCAGACTTTGGATATAATTACAATTTGAGCTTTAAAAATTACATCTAATAGATTACATTTTCCAATATTAACACCTAAATCAAATTATATAAACATAAGTAATGGATTAAACTATGGCACCACTTCTATAAGCAACTTTTAAAGAGATATATATCACAACGTGTGTTTCTGGTGATAATTAAATAAATAAACTATGATTAAAGGTGATTTGTCTAGAATATATAAAGTTCAATATGAGTTGCTACTTTTATGATGTAGCATTAAACTTATTATATTAATTGGCCATGACTTAATGTTTGAAATAGATTTCATTTAAATTTTTTAATGGTTTTAATTTTGTGATATTTGTCTAGTAAATACTGTAATCCTTTGTAATTAATGCATCATTCTTGTCAATTCCTCATATTGGCAATAAATTTCTAAGTGTATTGATCCCATTGTAATCAATCTTAAAATATCATAATTCTGATGGAAAAATTACTCACATTATTTGGACATTTGGAACCTATTTCAAAACTTGTGAAAAACTCTTACGCTTTGCTGTGTCATTCCATTAATAGAAAGCAAGTCCTAAATTATTCATACTTATATCGAGGTTATTAATATTTTTTCTTAAACGAGTTCTTAATAACATGAAATCCATCAAAAATATTTTCTTAGGTACGGTATGCAGGTTTTACATTGTGAAATGAACAATACAATAAACGCATGTACTATGAATCGTCCGCTTTACCAAAACCAAACTTGCAGCAAGTAGCAACTAGCGTTAGAGGTAGCATTAAGAGAAGGCTTTATAGTGAATGAAGAAGAAGATAAGAAATACCGCGTAGGCAGTCGGGAAAGTGATGCGAGCTATGACGTCGATGGTTTTCGCCACGCGGATCGGGTGTGGAGGCTCTTTTTTGCGGACCTGGACGAAACATGGCTGGAAGAAATTAATTTGCAAATGAACGATGACGGCGAAACGAAAAATACTTCCTACTACATCGGTCATCTAAGATATAATAAAATAAAAAAGTGAGTTTCTCTGTGTTACTGATTAAGTCAATCGGTTTTTATCAACCTCATTTTAAAAAAGCTTATGAAATTAAGATGTAAATGTTTATAAACGTATACACTATAAATAAAAGCAGAATTAGGTGCTTGTTTGTGTTAAAATGAATATTAAATACATTGTGCTGTTACCTCGGTCACACCGCCGTTGTTGGCAGTGTGCGTGCACGAGCCCGGGGCCCCTGTGCACGCCGCACACGACACTAAATCGGCGGCGCCCGTTGATTCACGTTTTTTGTCTCCCTGCGACAATGTCTATCGTAGAATCAACATTTCTACTACACTAAATACTACAAGATAGTGTTAAAATATGAAAATCATGAATAGGCATTTTCGTACGTTTATGTAAAATAAAACTTATTTCGTATAATAATTGGACAAATCGTATAATATATTTGCTTGAGATACAAAATGTTAATGGCAATTTTAAACGCTACTTACAGGCTGTGTCGATCCGAAGAGGCATTGAAATGAAAATGATGCGTTAGTTTATTGCGATATCAGAACAAAAGATGATAATGCAGTTGGCAGATGTTTGGTTCGAGCGTTTTAGTGACGTCACTTACAGCACCACTGGGCTCCGGTTCGGGCGGTTCTGATTTTGCCCAATGGAGAAATGCCATCGCCTCCTATTTAATTAAAATATTGATATCATTTAGGCGAAGCTGAAGTAATGATCGTTCGTTATTTTGGTCTGCAAAAGCTCATAGAATTACTGTGTAAGCTCTTTTATGTTATAATAGGCATATTGGCGATGACATAAACGCTAGTGATACAGAATCATCAATAAAAACGTCTGCTTATGAATGTAAAAATTGTATTAGGTAATTGTTATCGCTGTTAATCTATATTTCATGTCTACGTATACTTTTAGTGAGAAGTAAATGAGTTTTGTACAGTAGTGCCACTATAGAGTAATATAATAATAAAAAACTCTATTTTAACATCTATTATAAGCTTTGACTTTAAAGTAATAATTTGAATTTATATTACAGTTTAAAAAAATTACAACGGGGTCCACATAAAGAAAAGTTATGGAGAGGACAGCTCCGCAGTGTACGTAAATAGGAAAATTAAAAAAACTGACATTTATACCGCGAGATTAGTTTATTTCTTTTATTTTCATAGTATAATGACATATGATATAATATGTGGGGCAATTCCGCGCACATTGATACCATGTTCGTACTCCAGAAATAAGCTGTTCGGGCTATTTATAAGATGGGGCTCCGGGAATCACATATTGTCATTATATATGAAAACTAATTATATGTTAAAAAAATAAAGAAATATTTAAGAAATAGAAACTAACTAGTAATGTTCGCTATTAGGCTCCATAAAGTACCGAACTCATTTAAAGGGTCAGTGAATACGTATCTACAACAAATTGCTAAACGGTGTAACTAATTTATCCATTAATTAATTGAAATGTTTTGTATAACGAATTTTATTTAAAAAGCATACTATTACCTAGATTACTATCTAAAGAATAAACACGTTTAGAAATGAATAACTCTTTTTAAATAGTAGTCTGTATTTAATAAATTTTGTAAGTACGATCACAAAAAGGAGACAATACCCCTTGAGTTTCTTGTCAATTCTTCTCAGAGGAGCGCTTGTTGCGAAATGTCACTAATGAAACTATTGACGATTAAAAGTGGTTGTACAGATACTTTTTAGTAAAGAAAATTTGAATTTGAAATAATTTTCTTTTTATTTTTCTTTTTGGCAGTTGCTTACATGTTGTAGGCCCAAGCGTTTTGATTTTAATAAAACAAATAAAAATTAGGTAACTATGCAGCAGAAGTTAAAGAAATTTTATTTTTAGACTTGATGAGAGCAGGAGTACTGTACAAAAATAACATCGTATCCTGGAAAAAACCTAAATCAAAATCTAATCGATAATTTACTTACATTGTCCAACTGAAATTTTTTTGAGAAATTTGTCTAAATAAAATTTACCAATTTATTAAACTGTTTCTGGGATGTAATAGATATTGAAGTAAAGCTGTACTACAGAGCATGAATAATAACTAATAAGCATTTAAGTAAAATGTGTATCTGGAGTTTATTGCATGAAAATGTTAAATAAGTTTTGATTTCGTACACAAAGAGTCTAACATTAAGACATTAATTTTTCTTTTCTAGACATGCAAGTTACGCTTTACATAATGATCTCCCAGAGACACTTTAATTAAGGCGCATTTACCATTTTAAAGAATATCATTTAATTATACATTTATTTTCAATTGGACATTACTTAAAACGATAAGTTACAGTTTCGAAAAAATATATAATTTTGACAACGATTACAAAAACCATTTTGCAAAAATTTAGTTAACTCTGTTAATAAGAAATTTTCAATGAACTTGGTGTGTTAAGCAACACATTCTATATATACCTTACTCTCAAATATTAAACACAGTATGTCTTAACAATAACATATATGAATAAAACATTACTTGTTGTTTGTTAAGATACGAAACTACTGCATGCGAGATACAATGTTGTCGACTAAAGAATGTGGTATTGAAATACTGCAATCTGTTATATTTCTCTATTTCGGTCTCCTTACAATAAATTATTTCTCTACAATTTAGTCGTTTCTGTATATTTGCTATGGATAATCGAAATTAATTAAGTATTTACTGTTACTTTATTGCACATCATATGTAGACAAAACAAAAAATATAAATAATAATGCAAGTGTGAACGGCGATCTTATCGCTTAAAGTTATTTTTAGACACCTAATAGACATGGACAATTAAACATTTACAATTCAGTTGATATAAATATTAAGATAATAACATACAAAATACTGTAATAGCATATAAAAATAACTATATTAAATTAACCGTTCTACAAAACTTCTTCCTCAAAGGTTATAAAATTAGTTCGAAATCGATATTTAATGAGCTTTTTGCCCTTTAGGGATCTTCCTTCCTCTTCTCTCCTTTGCAACAGTGAGAGAATAGAATGTAATATTTTGATGACATGTTCATATAGAAATGATAGTAAAAAGTAATATGCTTTGTTTGTAACGGGCCCAGTAAAAGGTATTTTAGGTATCCATTCGCTTGAATATACAGTTACAATTTTTAATACAAATATGCGAATTTCAAATAACTGATAAGAAATATAACAGCATTAAATCCGGAATGTGCCAATGAACATGGCGAATTTTCTTACCAAAGGGCTGGCCAGTATAATGCCAATTCTGCTCAGAACTGCAGGCAGTCGCTGTGAACACATTATACAGACAGTTTGTTCACTCGTGACAGATGGTCTACCAGTGCTTAAGTGAACACAGACTATACTGTTGTGGCCAAATGCGATAAAATGTTAGACGATAATATATAAAACAAAATACCTAATAGTATACTACACATAATTGAATAATAAATATCTTTGCAATGCTTTCTATTTCGCACTTTGATATTAAAAATCAAAAAAATAATGGCCACACAAAATAGTCCTATCTTGTTAATGATGTGTATGATAGGTCAAAGGACGTGTGACATGAGAACGTGTGCTGTGATACACGTTTAAGAAAGACATTTAAAAAAATATCATGCATTTATGACAAAAAAATTAAAAGCATGCTATTAAACAAGTAAATAAAGTAAATTGATTAACATGCCTATTTTGTGATATAAAGAAAACATTGCAAAGAGTAGAAGATAAAAAATTTTAAAAAGACGTTTTCATAAATAGTTATTATATAATTTAAAAATACGCTTTACTAAGTGTACTTGTTTTAACGCATTATTATTAAGAAATTGGTGTTAGGAGTAACAAAATAAAAATTTGGAAATATTTTTATTTACGATTTATAAGAAGAAAACATAAAAAGAGAAATTTATTTAAATAGGGAAAAGTTGAGAATATCTTAAAATAATATAAATAAGTATAAGCTGTATAACAGAACTTTTCATTCGAAACGCTTAAGTGCAACGCCGTAAGACATATACATATTAACAAAAAAAAAGAAATATAACTTCAAGGTATACATAATGATGTTAATGTTAAATTTTTACCTGGGTAACAGGATTTTCGCCTGGTCTGTATACTACGTTGTGTAGAGGTCGTTTCCTTCCAACGTAGTTGACGCAGACAAACTCTAGGAGGGATGCGTAGATGAAGCACATGCAGACGCCATCCCAGACATTCATTGCCGTTAGGTTTGATACTACAGGTAATGTAGATCGGAATCCGTTGGACGTTGTGAAAAAATTTAACATCGTTGTTACGCCTGTGCCAGATATAAATAATTAATTATTCTAGATTCAAATTTAATATCAAAATAAAAACAATCCTCAGTCAATTTGGTACATGCTTTATGTTTCAATACTGTAATAACAGACTTGATATCTCGGTAATGTTATGTATTGAAATGTTAAATTCCATTATTTAAAAATATACGTAGTCTAAAAAATTTTATTCTATTAATTTCATGCATTTTAGTACACATAATCAATACGACTATAAAGATGAAAAATTTACATATAAAAAGCACGGAGAAACATAAGGAACAAGGCAATAAAGATTTTAAAACATTGTACGTTTAAAGTATCGTGTCGTTGTGTCGCCAGTTACAAATTTAATGTTTATAAAATTTTTACCGCCATACGTACCAGTTTAATAAAAGCAAACTATATATTAGTGTTGAATGTCATAATTGAAGTATGTACGATTTGAACAAATAACGATTTACATGTATATATTGCGCAACAGAAAGATACACCAACCTATCATAACTCTAGCAGGTACCGCATTCCATTCCAGCCAAAAAGTAATAAACGATGACGTCACCAAAATTATTCCCGGAATGAAAACTGTAGTGAAGTAAAATGATCTATCTCGCGTGAAGATGAGATCCACTTTCAGGCAGCTGTAATTACCTAAAAATATTAAGCAATATCTAACATGATGTGTAAATCGAAAACTACGTTGTGTTTGCAGTAGGAAATAATAGTGTCCTGTCTAATGGTAAAGCGAAGGTAACCCGCTAGTTCATTTAGCGTGTTATATTCACAGCCCCAGCCATATCTACAGTAAGAAAGAGAGAAAAGACACAATATGCAAGACCGATTACATTCGCCAGCCATTTTACCTATCATGGAACGGGCTGGCACAGCGTTCCACTCCAGCCAGAATGTGATGAAAGAAGAAGTCACCAGAATAATTCCAGGAATAAAAACAGTTGTAAAGTAGAACGCGCGATCTCTCGTAAAAATTAGATCCACCTTTAGACAGCTGTAGTTACCTGTGAAGTTATAATTTTACCTAAAGTTGGAAAACGTACCAACTTTGTTACTTAAATACTAAACAAAGAAATATAAGAGGTGTTTTTAAAAATGGTACGTATATCAGAATAAAAATGAACTAATTCCAAATAACTCCGTTCAGTGGCCTTGTTAAACGGATAGTTATTGCTAAATATAAATACTACATATAAACTAATATATCAAATAACAGTAAACATTCCGTATGTAAGAGTAACGCGTGTTGTGTTTTTAAATCATTTAGAGCGCTTACTCTTAGATGTCAATCTTAGTTAATATAAAACATATAGACAACTATACCACGTGCAATGACGAAACATCGTGCATGGGAATTACTAAGAGAGATGACAATTTGTTAATAATAAATTTAAATGTTTATGAGTGTGAATAATGGAACAGCACTGGTAAATACTGAAGTATAATCTTTTTGCCAGTTTCTGATTAACGAAATTGGTTTTTTTAAAATACACAACAGCGCGTTTACTCACACATAAGCGGTGAAAAGGACTTTTTAAGTTTCTTCATTGGACAATAGATTATGTCCAACGCTATTCAAGTACCTTGCTCCTCAAAGCGTCTCTGGCAAAGATTACATGTCAGCTCTTCATCATCCTCGTAAAGTGAAATACCGTCAGCTGCTTGCAAAGACGTTAATAGATTCTTACATTCTATTCTACATTATTATTTTTTAATAATTATATTAATTAGCAACAAGACACTAGACTAGTATAATGAAAAATGTTACTAGAAAAATGTTGCTACCATGCGGATGAAATAACTATAAACACAAATTCGATTAGCTGATCCTTTGTTAAATTTTCATAATGTTAATTTTAAAGCTGCTAAACAATCAGGCATTTGGCCTAACACATAACTAATTTCCACGTAACTAGTAATAGTGAAGGTAAAAAACGAATCAACCTGTGACAAAAATCAAGACCAAGCTGAAAAGAGTTAATCAGAATGTCTGAAGTAATAATTGTCTTCTTTTTCTCCTTCCTTGTGCAAAGTATAAGTGTGTGCTTTGAACAAAAGAAAGTTATGGAATGAATGTCTTATGTTAAGTAAAATTAGAAATAAAAAATAAAAACAAATGTTCAAGATGTTGTGTAAGCAACGGTATTCATTGAAGAAGCGTAACATTTTATTTTACCTCTCCAGCTCGCCTTTATTGGACAAGGTATTGTTTGATTTTGGATGAGGTATGCATTTAGTGTTGTCAGTGAAGGAGATTTTCTTAATGTATCTTCATCATTCTTCCACACGTAAGTAATGGCAGACTGCTCGTACGATACTGAAATTAAAATAAATATAAATTGTAACAGTATGTTAATTTTAAAATGAAATATGATAGGTAAAAATTAAATTTATTAAATGCAATATACATTTTCCTTTTACATTATTATATGTAATATGTGTAAGGTATAGTTTGTGGTATTACTGCACCCCACAAGAGAAAAAGAAAACAATGAAGTATGTTTTGCTATTAGAACGGCTTGTTATTACAACTACACAATGTTATTATTAGTTTTAATAATCTCTGGGCGCATTTTTTTAAATATGATATTTCCGACTCATTACATATGAGTACTTAAATTATAGTTGTTTTTAAATATTATAATTAATCAAACTACTCCTAGATAACAAAAACAAACATATTTAAGATAAAAAAATAAAATAAATTCAATATAAACTGTAAAAAATTCTTAGAGTTGATTTCTTTTTCACAAGTATGACGATGTACAATTCGGTGTACATATTTTTTCCTAAATAAAAAAAATAATCTTCAATATTGGATCACGCTTAAAAAAATTGTAAACTAATTAAGAATCGAAAAGAGAATTCCGTCGTTGATTAAAAGACACAAATAAATGTATTAATATGATATTATTTATTTTTATTTTATATGATTTATGTTTTTAATATGTTTAGTAGCAAATGTTGACACGTACCTTGTCAGGCCACTTACATACACTTTCCCATAAAGGTGACTATCAAGCCATATGTACTATTTTTAGTACACGTTAATTAAATAAGTCCACAAACATAAAAATCCACTTGACGTACAAATCTATTTCAGCGTGTACAGAATCCGGTACACATAACAAGGAAAGTGTCAACGAATAGTATCTTACTTCTAAATTCAGCTATGTATCCTATAACTAAATCTAAATATCGTCTAAATTCGATAAGTTCGATTGTATTATCTCAATACAATCTCGTATAAAACGTTTACTCACTACTTTCTAAAGCAAATGAACACAATGGGTCGTCGAAGGGGAATATGTTGAGCCGCCCCTGACAGGACAAGATAAGATGTCGTCGCATTAAATAGTTTATTGTGCCATTGCGATAAATGCGCAATGCGAAGTGCATTGGTATTATTGGATCCTGAAATGGAACAAAACACTAAGGTGAAACATACAAACGTTATGGATTTTATGAAACGTCCTTTTGACTTACATGCAGATAGATTTATAAACTACATTTTATCTTAATTTAAACATTAACATCACTTCAAAATTCTAACAAACACTATAAGTATATGTAGATGCGTTACATCTTTGTTTCTAACCTTAAAGTCACCATGCATTATAAAATATGTATCTGGCAGCCAGATGTCTTCATGGTGATGGATGGCATTCAAAAAGTCGTAGTGTGACTGGTTTGAGTACCTCAATCTAGGATCATACCATTGTTGCTGAAGAAGAAATTCCACTTCATATTTCTGTAAATATCATCAACATAGAAATCGTTAAATGTATTTTTACATATACTATAAAAAATAAAGGGATGAAGCCATGCAAAGATACAAAATAATTTTATTCAAAATGGTTAATAAATTAAAATAACTTACAAGGCTAGATTCATCTGGAGATGCTAAACTAAGCAGCAGCACGCTAACATTAACTGTGAGGACACCTGAAAATTAATAAAAAATATGGTAATTTCCGTTTCCGAAATATCTTATCAATTTTTTATTCATAATACAACGACAAAGGGAAAATTAAACGCAACATAATTTGCAAGGTAAGGCTGAATAAAGAGGAAAAGATTTTACACGCAGCGTTAAGATTTTCTTATTCATAGAGTTCACATTAGTAGGTAAACAAAAGATATTTCAAAAATCTTCATAGAGGATTTTTTTAATAAAAGTTGATTAACATTTTTTTATGAAACAATATAAAAATTGTGTCCTTTGTTTATGAAAAGAGAAAATTATAAATACTTACAGCGTTAATAAATAATTTCATTAGATTTATTTCTCAAGATTCAATACATGTTTAAAATGTGCCTTTTATTAAAAAAATAAGCAATACAAACTTAAAAAAATGTGCTGCAATCTACTATCGACATTAAAACAGGTGCTCATAGAAAGATAAGTGGTGATTATGCTGGAATTAATATCTAAAGCAAAGTGATTGTCTACCATAAAGATAACTTATTTTGAACATAGAGTAGACTTCCAGTGCGGTAAAAGTTGTAGTGACCGTACACTAAAATAATTTCTCTTTTCAGAAACATAAAACACAACACACCGCGATTGTGTGAGCGGGGCCGTAGCGACGACAGTCCAATTTTATCTTTCGTTAGACTGTCATTTGGCGAAGTTAGGCCACAACAAAAGTCTGGATCTGGAATGTTATTTCGCAATTATATTTATCGACTTAAATTTTAGAATCATCATTATTACAACACAGTCATTAGATTAGCAGAAAATGATCAATTTCAATCTATATTTACACATATCAAAGTTCATCGGCAATTTTAGTTTTAATATATATTTAATTCATACAATTGTGATGAATATGTAAAATTAATTTTTACTTACCATCTACAGGAGGAAGTAGTCTTTTGTCATAGCGAGAATTTTTCAGAAGATTGTCCAAAATCTCTTTGTCTGACTTTCCAGCTGCAAAGCTGTAAAATAAATGATTAATATAATTATTTTTATTTAATTAAATGAAGATGTGACGATCATCGAAAAGATGATCGTTATCGTATAATCCCAATAACATTTAGGATTAACCGTTTGATTTACGTCCGCTATCAATTTCTATTGTTGCTTATTAATTTTTTAAATATGTATATCAATGAAATGAATTACGTCTTATATCAATGGAATCTTGTAGTATAATAGCAGATACCGCTCTATTAGGCCGTTAAGTATTCTATCTTTTTAGAAAAAAGAGAATAAGTTCGGTTTAGGGTGAAAACGGAATTTAATATCTTCGCTTTCCATCACCTTATTCTGATACCAGAGCTCATTATTCCGAGCACTTTCAATGACTTTTTAAAAAAAATACATGTACATTACTAAGATTTAAAAGTATTTGTCCACTTTTTTTCTGTTTGTTATTGGGAAAACAAATTGTCACTGTCTGGTGCAAATAAATACAGGAATAATTTGTAAATGCAATACAAGGCATATAAACTTAGTATTGTCATCAGATTTGTTATTAGATTGTTATTGGAATACATAATGAGGCGAATGAAACGCTAATATGCAGTACATTGTATTAAAAATTGTAGGTAGCCTATAAATTAGTTCGACTACATGACGCTGCCTCTTCTAGTCACATGATTATAATTCTAACATCGTTTCATTAATTTCTCCTTGGTAGAAAATCGGCAGTTAATTATTAGTTTTGAGTAATGGAAGTACTCTTCTTAAAGAAATTTATTTTTCTGGTTAAATCGGAGAAACGTGTTTCTCATATTACATATTTATTTTATAATTATTGGTATTATAACATTTTTAGTTATTCTCCTGAACGCGAAATAAATTTTGTCTGATTTTCCGTTTTTTGAACATACTATAAATAATTGTTCTTGATAAATATTGCGTGTATATGGTAAACCATCTAATTCTAAATTTTGACTTGAGCTATCTGAGGTTTAACTTAAGCTTGTGCAGTCGTAAACATGCGACCATAAATTTACAATCAAACCCCGTAGCATTTAATAAATATTGGCATTACAGTTAAATTACAATCAATAACATCTCGTGTACTACAATGTTTACTTTTTTTGATACATAAAAGTTTTACTAGATATTTTATGTTTGAATTCATGAAGTAATAATGTTTACCATGTATAATGTATACCATGTCAGAGAGCAGGGTTTTGATTTATTACAAGTGTATAAATGGAGCGAGGAACTTCACGCTCGAACGGTGCATTGATTCTACTATGTTAAGTCCGCTCTATTGCCTTTTACCCGCCCTTCCATGTTCTTCTTTCACATTTTAATTTTTTTTATTGTTTTTTTGCTCAATTGCATGAGATATTTAATTGGGCTGGCCTTCGACCAAACACCGTGAAAAATATATATATCGAAAAGAAAATGTTGATTACTGCTTGGAGGAACCTGGGATTATTAAATGAATTCTACTACAAAAATTTTGCTATAACTGTTCACGAATTCAGCGTGTAATAATTGTTAATGAATATTGTTGATATAGTTACTGTAAATTAAATAAATAAAAAAAAATCAAACTGTTAAACAATTTCTTGACGTCTTTTTGTTTATTACAGAATATTTTAAAAACTCGTGTGATTAACTGTGCTTTTAAATTATTAACAAAAGCGTAGGACAATGATATTAAATGTTAATTTTAAACTGTCATCAATTTTTAAATATATTGAACTTACATGTCGGAGGTGAGCGCGGACACCTGTGATATACAGCTGAGCATAA
>DWQX01002648.1:0-20880 GCA_018245475.1 Pharmacophagus antenor | reverse complement strand
ACAGATAAAATGCATTTCACGTGTTCAAATTTGTAGACCAATCGTCGCTGGTCAAGTGAACGTTACAAAAATCTAACAAAACGAAGTGGGTTAATGAAAAACGCATTCTGCGCGAAACACTACTAGCGGCGAAACAATAATCGACAAATACATAAGTCCTCGCTTTACTTCATTGTGTTAACGCAGTGTATTTTAATTTTATGCAGACAAAGGAAAAGCTTGTCGCATTACGAAACGTATATTTATTTTCAAGTATTTACTTAAAAATTTCTATGTATGTATATCGGTTTCTGTGAATTTATACTACAGGTGCTTAGCCACCCATACTGGAATCAGATTGCTGTGTGTGTAAAATGTTCCGGATATTTATTTATTATTATTTATTACATTTTAAATGCAATAATTTCGATATTAAATCAATTTTAATGCACCAGTAAGGGAAGCCCAATACAACAGACAGTGATAGCGCACGTGTTTTTATTTTAACAAGTAATTTATCGAAGTGGTAAGTTAATTATACTTCCATCACAAAGTGTACGGGAAAAAAAAATTAACCGTTCATGTTGGAGATGACATCGAAACTTTTCGTATTAGACGACTGGAGAGGTACACTTCTTTTAACAGCCTAATCTTCCAATCCATTGTTGGTTAACAGCCACTTAATGGAATCTGGAACTTTCGCCATTTAATAGGCAATTTAAGGAAATTAAGAAGCCATTCGGCGTTCAAAGTCTCTAACATTGAATAAGTTTGTGAAAAGAGAAGATATAAACTATGTGAAATTCTACAGAATATTATTTGTGATATTGCCGGTATTACTATTTAATTCAATTAAATGTTGCAATTGAAATGTGATATTATTTCTTAATTAAATATCATACAAGTTTGACGTCCTAAATGAATTTAGTGTAACTTAGTTGCAAACTCGAATCGGCGATCACAACTTTACAAGCCACAAACCGTTCTCTTGTATCTCTGTTCAACTGGCATTTTAAAAAAATATACATTTTAATATTTATAAATATATACATATATACAGCAGGTGCCAGGTTAATTTAAAACAAATTTAAATTTACTGCATGCATACAAACTTGATTTTGACTGCCTGATTGGCTGACTGCCTGATTTTGTCAACCATCGAAATCACGCCACTGAGTTAAACTTTATATATATTGGTTCATAAATATATGGCCAAGTGGGAGTCGAACTCGCAACGCTGAAGGGTTCCGTACCGTAGACACAAATGAAATCAAGTGGTCTAGATTTTTTAACAGATGCTGTAGCATCAATAGAAATACATAATTATTGAAAATTTTAATTCTAATTCTTTCTATCTAGTAAGTTTCATTAGATACACCCCATTGACAGGCGTACCAACAGAAGTATGGTAAAAGTTAATTAATAGGGTTCCCTTTGTCATACTTAACATACTGAACCCTGAAAAATATCCCAATCATTAATCTTACATTAACCGAAACATTAAACATTATTCGATTACACAGGAATTCTATATTTAATGGTCCTTCAAAAACGAGACTGCGAAATTACCCCCTCGAGTGCCAATATCGGATGTTACATGCGAAGTTAGCGGGATTTTCAGCGACTCGAAGAGCCGAAGAACACTCGTCGGATTGCGAAGGGATCCCCGGGAGCTACTTATATGGCAATCCTGCTGATATTAATCGGTTTATTAACGAATGCTACCGTTAAATTTACTTTAATTTTGTATGATGTATGAGTTTGACGGCACAACGTTTGGTAAGTAGTTCTGTATATTATATGATTAAGAGATTGTATTTTCAATTTGTTTTATACTGCTTTATTTACAAAACAAGAAAACTGTGAATGTAATAACCGCAATCTGTAAATGTAGTGTTAAAGGACTAAAAAAAGGGTAGCCGTAAGTTTCTTGGACATTTTAGTTGTAGATTTGATGCTTTACTTGTAACACGTAAATTAAAAAAAAAAAGCCTCTATTTATATGTACAAATCATAGTATTGATTTTAATTTTAAATCACAATTTTGAAGCGGGGCAGTATTTCACTACAAAAATTTCGCACACAAATACTATAATTACATGTTATGTATATTTTCCATGAAAATATTTTTTTGCGTTATATACAATTTTGTGAATCATTAAAACGAAATTAATTTTATGTACCAATCGCACGTTTCGGTTATTATCCCTTTAAAAACGATTGGTTCCAATCAAGAAATGGACGCTTGTGTAATAACTGAGTTTATCTGTTACGAAAGGAGACCCATACATTCTAACGTTATTTAAGACTGAATTTGAAGTTATTTAAGACTGTTACGAAAGGAGACCCATGAATCCTAACGTTATTTAAGACTGAATTTGAAGTTATTTAAGACTGTTACGAAAGGAGACCCATACATCCTAACGTTATTTAAGACTGAATTAGTCTCTGCATTTTTGATTGCCTCCATGGTGCGTTGGTTTCCCACCTGCCTTATGACGCGAGGGAAACGGGATCGAGTCCCGGGCAATAGAAGTTGTGTAGTCCGGACAGCGGTACGGGTTTTCGAACCACCCTGGCTACCTATAGGCCTCAATGTCAATCTGTCGCCGTAAAAGCGTTGATATGTTATGGCAGTCATAAATGTGAGAGCCGGGAGTAATTTGACCGGACACGCTTCATTACACGCATTGTCACTTAATAGCAGGTAAAATCGTGTTCGAATGTTAACCCCCAACCGAAGAAAAAAAAATTCAAATATCTACGTACTATCTTTTATAAAATACCATTAACTACTTGCTTGTAATCAAAAAAAGGATAATTGAAAAAGTAATTAAGGAGACTAGTGATACAATACTAAGTAACAAGGAATTTTACATTAGTAGTCACGGATTCAATTCTCGCTTCGGACAAATATTCATGTGATGAACATTTATGTTTATTCTTTCCTTGGTTTTTAATGTATATTTAAGTATTTATTTTAAAATACCTACGTATATATATCGGTCTCTGATGACCCATATTACAGGTGCTGCTTAACTACCTATCTTGGGATTTGTGGTAATGTGTGAAATATGTCCCAAACATTATTTATTTATATACTTTATTTTTATTTAATATTTTAAGTTCGCACCTCACTTGGGACTGATGGAGAGCCAATGAAATTTGGACTTAAATTCGGCTCCAGTAACCCATTAATATTGTGTAAAACAAAATATTAATGATGAAAATAAATAAATTACATTTTGCTACAGCAACCTAGTATTTATTATATAAAAAAAAATTGTAAATGATTAAATTAACAACTAAATTATTTTTAGCTTCAGTAACATAGTATTATTACATAAAAATAATTTATTAACGATTAAATTAATAAATAAACTAGTCTTTAATAATATAATAAAAATAAATAATTAAAGAACGTACAACGAGTTCGTAAGTTACATTCTTTACGTTATAAAAGTTATTAGCCGTTCACGTATTCCGTTAACATTGTAGATGAACATTAAAATGATCGAAAACAAATCCAGCTCGTTAAAAGTTTCCTTCGAATCGGAAATAAAAATTAAAAAAAAAAAACACACACACACACACAAACACAGAGAAGAAACGCGGTCGTTGACACTGGTGAAGTTTTAATGAATAATGCGAAAGGTCGTCCAAAGATCGCTGGCTACATCGGCTGCCATCCGATTTGATATTTTCACTTTTTTAATTAACTCGCAAAACTTTTTACGCGATATGCCAACGGGACAAGTTTAATTTGATTTTTGTATAATCAAAGAGTGTTTGTGTACTTTTTTTTTTTAATTACGAAACGGATTGTGTAAAATATGTAAATAATCATTACATCCTCACGTATTTAGAAGATTCTTTAAGTATTTTTTTTAGCAAATTTATAATATTATCCCATTTTTAAAATTTATCAACCGACGCCAAGGTAAATTTCAATCCAACTCGATCATTTTTTTAGATGCTTTTATTTTTACTTTTAAATATTTACAGTGGTTTTGTTAGCAACTTTTGAATGATAGATTTTTGTGGTTTGATAGTAATAGAAAACGTAGATTTTTATCTATTTAAATATTTCTATTTAAAATATGAATTTTAGTTTTCACTCACAGTTTCGAGTTTTTATAATAAATATATATATATAATTCTCTACAAATTTTTGTTAATCCTCTTGTTCCACCAAGTTTACAGTACATAGTTTCTAACAAAAAAAAAACTAGAATTATTAAAATTTTACAAGAAAAGGATAAAAATTAAAGATATATTAAAGATATAATTTAAGATTATCGATCCCTACACTCTAGTTGGTTAGGTTGGCCATATTTTTATTCCGTGTTCGAAAACAACATTCAGAATATTATTTAAGTAAACAAAAAAAAAAACTGAACTGCCCGTATTAGAGCAGCCTTCCGTCCATTAATCCCGGGGTCGACATCAACCGCTCCCTCCGTTCGGTATACGCTGTCCACTACGTGTGCCCCTCGTATTGCTCGTTTAGTATTATTACTAAAGGAAACCCCTACGTAAATAACCATCATGAATATTCAATTGATGTCATAAAAAAAAAACTCTGTCATACTCGTTTTATTACAGTTCCGTATTATTCATTTTTATAACATGTTATTTTACTATATGTTATGTAAAATTCAAATTTCCGGTTCATTCGTTAACAGCCTAAAGGCGCACACCGTGCGCAGCTGATTCTTGAGTCGTGGAATTTGGAGAATGTGTAAGTAAAGTAAACTTTGTAATGTATAAGTGTCTATAATATATATTATATAATATATATAGGGACGTACATGACGTGTATACGTCCCGCGCTGAAATTACCTATGAAAAAGTTTTGACCATGTGTTATCTAAAATAATCAATTTAAGCTTAAAATAATAACATAAAACTTTAATCCAAAACAAAATCCACTTAAATCGTTAATTGCCGAACAAAAGACCCGCTGGAGCAAGGAACGTGTTAAGAGGTAAAGGTCGTCAGCGTGGTATAAAATTGGTTAACGCACTACAGATGGTACAATGTTAACATTAAATAAAACAATCACCACGCCCAGAGAAGCGTAAGGGTGACAGCTGTTCTTGTTGTCGGTGGTAGGCTAATACTAGGCTTCGATTTCACCTGATGTTAAGGGACAGTGAGTCCGTAGATAGTAAAACGAGTTAACCCAGTATACACATGGCTCTCAAACGTGTGATAGCCGCAACACAGAAATGCTGTAATGGCGGCAGATTGACATTGAGAGTGGCAGCTGGCCAGGTGGGCTAGAAAAGCCCTTCCATCATCCAGACTCCACTACTCCTGTGTACCGGGAATCTAACCCGAGACGAAAAGGTAAACCGCTGCGCCAGCGAGGCGGTCGAAAGTCGGCTTTTATCATATTTCTCCATATTATTATATTTTTTTGTAGTTAGAACGTTCCCCCTTTCATTAATTAGTTTCTTCATTGTACGCCTTATAGGATAAAACTCCAGCTAATCATCAGCACTGCCATAGACTTCCACATATCGTGAGTCTAGACACCGTCTGTTATAAAATTATTAATCATCCCAAATCGAAACTTATTTTACCGATTCTCCTCTGTGAGCGGACTTTGGAAGTTAAAAGCTTGCACGTCAAAGTCATATCGCCTGTCAAAGCGATCGCTCTTCGTTAAATTTTCCGTGTCCAAAAAATTATGAGACCATTTTATCTAAATTCCATTTTGAATTTAATATTATTCGAGCTCTGTGTGGGTCGCAGGTATGATAACTACACATTGTACAGCGTCACACCGATCGAGCAGCACCATCTGAATTTCCTGCACAACCTGGAGTCACAGAAGTATATGGACGTAATGTTCTGGAAGAGACCGTCGAAGCTATTTAATGATGTGCACATTATGATAAACCCGATGGACCTAGATCTGTTTCAAGAGAGATGTCACCATTTCAAATTGGAAACGAGGGTCCTATTAACGGATATCCAAAGGTAATCAGAAAAAAAAAACAATCTCATAAGGATCGATTCGTTGAAAAGAAAATAATACATCGCCGACTTGTTTTGTGCGCAAGTCTGGCTTAGGAGAAGGTTTGAGGGTTGCGGGACTATATCCTCTTATTAAAAGTTGATGCATCAACTTATCACTTTTAAAACCCGTGGAAGAACGAGATTCATTAGATATAAATAAGGAAATAAACTAATGTTAAAATAGTGAAAGAACAAATAAAAAGAGTGAAAGTGAAGAACGAAAGAAGTAAAAACATGAATGACGAATGAAAAACCTATTTACCTGTTAATTAAGGTCCGTGAATAAATGTGTTGGGAGAAAGATTTAAAAAAAAAAAACAGTGGTGTATAAAGATTACGAGTATTTCATTTATGGGTACAGTTTTCGTAAAACGTAAATATGGTGGTAGGACCCTCTGCCGGGTGATGGTTGCATGAGACGGCTTGGTGCAGACAGCGCAGGTCTGATCAGTGTGGTGATTCTCGGTCAAGGCCGACGTGGCCGGCAGCAGACGTATGTCTATCATCTGATGATGATGATGATAGATTAGCGTCGCTTTCTGGTTTCGTGACTTCCAAACGGTTGAACCGATTATGATTAAGTTTTCTATTCGAAAGAAGAGCACGGTTGATGGCACCCTTGGATGTCATTAACAATGGTGTTTTTAAGTGGCGATTGTATAATTGTCTTTGAGAATATCTCTAACATGTTAAGGAAAATTAAAACTTACGTATGATTTTGACTACCAACGTGGCGCAGTGGTTTAACAGCTTGCCTTGTAACGCGGAGGTCCCGGGTTCGATTCCCGGGCCGCAGGAGTAGTGGTGGTAGGGTTCTTCGAACCCACCTGCCTGGCTACCACCCTCAATCTCAATCTGCCGCCATAACAGCATCGCTGTGCTCCAGATGTGTTCTGGGCGATCACGCTGCACCATCTGCGGCCACCTCACTAAACATAAGACGAAATCGTGGCCACGCGTTAGCCCATGACCATTAAAAGAAAAAAATCGTACAGCCCTATGTATCTGCGTCACGCACACCACAATAATCCAAAACAACAGAAACGAGCCGTTACTTAATAACATTTCAGCTCTTTCGATTCGCAAACGATCAAAAATTACTCCAGTCCGAAAGTAGATACGTTCACGTGGGACAATTATTACGGATTGGAAGATATATATCAATGGATGTCGGACATGTCCTTGAAATACCCCAAAACAGTCGAGCTACACAGCATTGGCCAGTCCACCGAGGGCAGAGATATATATGCGCTGTTCATTAAGAGGGTCATGAAGGGTAGGGGTAACGTTATCATAGACGGCGGTATACACGGCAACGAATGGATATCCACTGCTTTTGTTACTTATTTGATAAAGAAACTTGCTTGTGCAAAACTAGAGGAGGACCATCAGCTCTATAGCTTGGCGAATAAATATCATTGGTATTTGATACCTATTATAAATCCGGACGGTTACGACTACAGCATCAAAACTGTTAGTGTCTATTATTATTATTATGTTTTGTATATTTTTTTTCTCAGCTGTTAGTCAGGTATTAATTGCATTCACGGACCAAGACCGAGTAAATACAAAGTGATTTGTAATATTTATTCCTATTCTATTTACATGAAGTTTCTTGATTCTGCAGATGTTTAAAATTATTATTATTATTATAATTGTTTGTATATTTTTTTTCTCAGCTGTTAGGCTGCCATTAATTACATTCACGGGTCAAAACCAAAAATTTTCCAAAATATAAAGTAAATAATATAAGAAAAAAAATTCTATTTGTATTGCTCATCTATTTGCATGAACTTTCTTACGATTCTGCTGGTGTTTAGAATTATTATTATTATTATTATGTTGTATATCTTTTTTATCAGCTGTTAAGCTGGTATTAATTGGACTTGCGGGCCAAAACCGAGTAAATTTTCAAAATATAAAGTAAATACAAAAAGAAATCAAATTCAGAGTGATTTGAATATTTATTGGTCTTCTATTTGCATGAACTTTCATTATTTTTTTTAATGAAATTAATCGAAAATTTGCATCACCTGTGACTAAGTACAAATTATAACACCCATCCATTGCAATTTTCACTTCTATGAATTATAAATATATTACATACGTTTAATGTAGAGATTTTTCGAGAGCATGATTAAATAGTTTTACTGTTTATTATTATTTATTACGATTTATTTATTAAGATTCTCGTATCTCCTTTATTCCCAATATCCAAAGCAGCATGTAACTTGAGTGTTTGATGTTTAGACTTATTATCAGTAGTAATACCTACTAGTACTACCACTCTACAAATTAGAACACAATTTACTGCTTGGCAGTACATGAAGTTTGATAAGAATCTACTACATATTATTATTATTACTGCTTCTATACCTAGATACAAATCGGGGAGTACATAAGTAGTAACGGAGTCTAGATAGTAGTTGTTTTTTTTTTAATCCAACTGGCTAGCTACCAACCTACATGTTAACTATAATAGCATTGTTGTATTATGGTCTGTCTGATCTTTTGAGTGCCAGACGAAGCTGGACGAGCGCGCTGCAACGTATACGACCGAGTTCTCTAGTGTTCGCGTTGCTAATAAAAAAAAAATTTGATTAAAAAGCAAAGTGTAAATTTCTATAAAGAGGCAAAATTCCAGGATCGCTTGTGGCGAAAAAATAGAAGACTCTTTGATACCGGTGAAGGCGTCGACTTAAATCGTAACTTCCCTCACAACTTTGGAAGTGAGTTAACTTAGTTTATGGACTTTTCCTTATTACCTACTTATAACTTTTGCATTGTGATTATATCGTAAGAGTTTTTTTTATTCACAAATGTTATTAGATTATTAAATATAAATTTAACATTATTGTATTTGAACATTTTTCACATTATATCTAAACCATTGGTTGCTATATTAAATAGGTAACGCATTATAGATTTACACGTATTTGTCTGCGGCTTATAACATTCAATAATATTCGGAATAAGAGATATTTGTTTTGTTCAAAGAAAATATTTTTTATAATAATAATATAATTTATTGTACAAAAAACAATATTACAACAAAATTAAAAATATAAATAGTACAATGGACGGTCTCGGCTTTAAGTGATCTCTTCCAGGCAACACACTGAAAAAAGTAAAATGAGAACATAGAGAAATATTTATAAATATTCAATTGGTAGACATTTAATTTTGATATTTAACATTCTTAAATAATTCGGTAATAAATCCGCGACAACAGTCACCAGACTCGTAGAATAATCGATTACATAATTAAGCTAATTCAAGTTATGTTACGTAATATTTTCTTGAAAACTTAACGATTTTAAACCTTTTGCCCCCCTATATTAATTACAAAAATTGCTGTCAAAGTAAAAATGTATTAAGATAAAGAGTTTTGTTTCTATTAATTTTGATGGAAACAAAATCTATGGACACACTAGCAGTTATTCGCGCGCGTATGGACGTAGTACTTTTTTTTATTTAACATTGTGATTGATCCCCATTCAGGTAGTATACTAATTTTCGGATCCATTACTACAGTGAATAAAAAGTTTCATTGAAATTTTAAACCGCCTTTATCCGCCGTTTAATGGTGGAATCATCAAAATTAAGGGAAACTATCTACATATGTAATTATTCATCCTCCAAATTTCGTGTCTCCATTAGCATCAGTTTCAATAGTACATAGATTCATAGGTCGACTTTTGAACTAATGAAGTACTTTAAATTTTATATAAAAATACCAACAGAATACGAGACAAGTACTAAAGCGAAAGACGACAACTACGGCGGGCCCGCACCATTCTCGGAACTAGAATCGAAAGTTTTATCCGATTTCATAATAGAGAAAAGGGACCGTTTGAAATTCTACATATCTTTCCACGCGTACGGTCAGAAGATAATAATACCGTATGACGACAGGGTTCAGCACGTTGAAAATTTTTCAGAAATGGTGAGTGCGCACGATTTGCGTCCCGAGTACTTGCTTCGGCGGTACACATACTAAAAAAATGAAAAAAAATTCGTTCCGAATTCAATATTTTTTTTCGTATCTAAAAACTATTTGCTTGAATTTTTTCTTACTACTTGTGTGTGCGTTCTATATACTGATAATTAACGTATTATCTAAATATTTATATAAAACACGAAACGGATACGACGATGAGCAAAACTTTGGATGTGGGTTCAGAGGCAAAGTAAAAAAAAAAGATTACAGTTTAAACGATGAAAACGTTCCTCGAGTAACTGAGATTTACTACGCTTTGCGGTCTGATCTGATTATTCACCACCGTGTCAGGCAAAGCGTTAAATATCTTACTGATTTTGGTTAAAAGAACGCCTCAGTGATTTCTTCGTATGCCACAGGCGTCTTGTGTAAAGACGTGGACGTGGTGCAACCGATTCACATTGATGAAATTAAGGTTCGCAACTTAATCTTTGTTATGAGCTTAAATTTTTCAGTATTATATATATATACTATTTCGTACTGTTTTCAAGTTTGTTTCTAATGTTTTCGTCCCGTATTCAAAAGCGATTAAATATTGAGAATGTTCGAAAAGAATATTTATGATTATAATTAACTTTTTCAGGATAATTACGCAAAGCAAGCGGTATTACGGATGTACAAGCGGAACGGACTGAAATACGGCGTTGGAACTACGTACGATACCTTGGGTGGGTAATATAATAATAATAATAATTACAATAAAGCCGTAATTGTAAATAAAAAGCCGTAATTCTAAACAACTGCAGAATCGTGAGAAAGTTCATGCAAATAGAAGAGCAATAAATATACAAATCACTTGTATTTACTTGGTCTTGGTCCGTAAATGCAATAGATACCAGCCTAACAGCTGAGAAATAAAAGGTTACAATAATAGATTTTTATTCAAGTCAGCATAACATATTAAGAAAAATCGACTACTAGACAAATGTGAATTCATGTATTATACATTGGGCATCGAGGGCGGAGGAAGAAGCACTTCACGTGATTCTAAGTGACCGCGTCCGCTAACCGACAGCTGCAACACCTGAGTAGATGCAGCAGCGTTGTCAGTTTCGTTATTACAAAGAAACAGTTGAGTGTTGCACGAGCTGTGTGTGAAATATGTAGCGTTTGAAATGCATAATGAAAAATACTTAATGACCCATATTATACGAATGGCTTCTCACGCAGTCAGGTGGAAGACGGCGTCTGGATCAAATCCAAACATTTCCTTTGTAATAATTCCCCGCGATGAAATCTATCAAGAGAGGCAATATCATGTTTGTATTGTTATTATCTATTAATTGTCAAACTGTTTTAAATATATATATTTTTTTATTATTTAAAGGTTTACGTATATCAGGAAGTAGCACAACCTGGGTTAAGAACAATTTCAAGACAAAGTGAGTGTTAAGTTTGTGCTTTGTACAATATCAAGATAGATGATTATCAAGAAATTAATTAGACTAGAATATACATTTATTTCTTCTTTCGCAACGTAAGACTGCACAAAAAGGTGGACATAACGCTTAGAGGCATTCTCTTCCAGTCAACCCACAGGATTGAGAAGAAAGATACAGCGGGTGCTTGAAAAATAAAAACAAAAAATTATACAAAATACTCGTACAATGGAACGAATGTGTAAATTAAAAAGTAGAAATATTATAAAAATTAAAATCAAATATTAATCACAGAAACATTAGGTTTACGGAACACGTCATTTCGACTCGACAGCTTTTATTAAAAAATTCATTATACCACACTCGTGTCCGAATTTTCCGTTATTTTTTCCATTGTTTACACAACAACTTTATAAAAAAAATAAATTGAAGGTTTGATGTATGAAATTACCGTGACATCGAGACTGTCCGTATACCTAGTGTTAAAGCAAAGAACTTTTGAATTAAGACACAAAAAAATTATAATAAAGATTCAACTGCATACATATTTATGCCGAAATAACGCAGTTGTTCCATATTGACACAGAACCCGATGTTAACACTGACGTACGCATATCTCAGCGAATTATTTGAGCCTTTAGATATCAAATAAAATAGGAAGTTCCAAGCATAATAAAAAAAATTCATTTAAACGCTCAAGTTTTATATATTACGAGAAAAACGAAACGCACAATAGAATGTTATGGACCTTACGAGACATCAAACGTTTTGTTCATCTGTTACTTTTCAGTCGTAACAGAGCGACGTCACGTTGGTGTCGGACGTCAAAGTATTAAGTGACAGTGAGACTGCAGATGGCGAATCGTTTTCATCTAGAACAATCAACAAATAAAAAAAAAACAATTGTTGTTTAATATCGCAAAGAGCATTAAAAATAATGTAAATAAGAAAATACTAATAATTTAATGCGAAAACACGTTGTAAAATTGATATTTGTACGTGTTGCTTAGATTTTTGTTGATGTGTGCGTTTAGGAATTACTAACGGAGCATATACGCTTAAATTAACGCTTCCTGCGTGTTTTCAATACAAACATACTACGATCTGAGTAATATCATTCGACGATTTAAAAAAAACTCTAATATTCGTCTCATGAAGGGGAAAGTAGTGTTTCCCTTCGAGAGTTTTTTACGTGGTTGCGATTTAATTTTATGAGGACAAAGGATTGTTTTTATCGATGACAGACTTGTTATCGATTTCAAATCACATTAAATTACTAAAGCCTCGAAAGGTTAAGTTTACCAACCCAGAATAAACTGGCTGTGAATAACAAAAAAAAAAACAAAATTCTGTTATAACACTGGGTCGACCTCCAGACGGTTTTGAGGACAAACCGACCGTCGTTCAGACGCAACTTCTCTCATGTGACTTTTGTGGATCAGATTGTGTACCATCATATTTCCGTGCGCTTTCAGATACGTGATTACTTTCCTTCTACGTGACAACGGGACTTACGGCTACGCTTTACCGAACGAACAAATATTACCTACGTGTAAAGAGACATTGGAGGGCCTGGTCGAACTAATGACGGCGCGACCCAAGCGCATACGAGCCGACCTGTTTAATACAGCGCCAACGCTAACACCGCACGTTATATTCTTAATAGTGATGTGTCTGTTGAAATAAATTGTCCTTGTTTCTTGTTTTTTTAATTCGGCTGTCATTAAAATCGTTAATGGAATCAAATAGAACAAATGTCTCGCGAGAACAATCGGAGATTTCATTAAATTGAAACAAACCTAAAACAGAATTTCAAAACGAGCTGATAATTTATAAATAACTCGTCGGAAGTTTTTTTTTTTTTGATTGGAAGAATGGGCCAATGTGCGAGCGGTTCACTCGATGGAAAGTGATCACCGTCGCCCATAGACGGCCACAACACCCGAGGAGTCTTAACTGCGTTGCTGACCTTCAGGCAAGGAGTACGCTCTTGTCTTGAAGGCGCTTAAGTCGTAACGGTACGAAAACATTGCTGACAACTGATTCCACAGGGTGGCTGTGCGTGATAAAAGTGGCGCTTGTATAAATTATAACTAGGAACAATTAAGTCAGGTTCTATTTTTCAAAATCAGTTTATTCCTTTTGGACCTAAGATGGTCCAGCGAGGAAGGCGCGCTGTATGTTCGAGTACATCTTACTAGTAAGGGGATAGGTTAAAGCCCCCTATGGTGGGGCCGCATGTTTCAGCCTGTGCTGACGGGGTCAGAGACGTGTGCACAAGCGTTCCCGTGACCCTACAATAAAGTCGCGATGATGGAAAATCGAGGGCATTTTAGTTGGTGCAAGTATGAAATAACCTGTCGTTACCGTCACGGCGGTAGGTATGCGATGGCATTTCCCCGTGATTCAACAATAAAAGGACCTGCGATGATAGAAAGATACGTTAAATTTATAACACAAGGGAAATTATAGTTAAATACTATTGTTTGGCATAGAAAATCAATTACTTTATTTCGTATAAAAATATATTCGCCTAATGGTAAGATAACCCTCTGCATATACTCGTAAAATCGAGTTGCGTAGGGTCTTTCCAGTTCCATTATCTGGAAAAGTTTTTTTTAAGTCGGAAACGTAAACTTATGAAGCAGAATCTGGCGGTGACATCGATGATTGGATGATCACTAAGATAAGAAATAACAGCAATAACATAAGAAAAGAATTTCTATAATCTGTGTAAACAAAAGTAAATATTAAAAAAACCAAGAACTGCCAAGAATCACGACAAAATTCAAGTAACTAGGTATTGTATGGATTGATATAAAGCGCCCACTGATTTATAATCAAACGTTGATATCAAATTAGACGAGCGCTTATTAAATTCTCAATTATCGTTATTTTAGTTTTAATAACACAATTGCCGACGTTAAACCGACTACACGCTCCTTACATTCTAATACCGCAATAAATTTATTTCATTCGTTGAACACAATCTGTTGGCACATATATGTAAACTCTACGCGCAGTTTGATGTGTAGACGTCGACCTGACAAATTGACAGTAAGACATATTGAAACGTATATTTATGAAAACAAAAATTTTATTTACACTATAATGATAACACCGTACGCGCTAACAGTCGTACTTTTGGTCACAACGCTGCCGTTAGAAGAATGCGCACAGAAGAAATACTACAACTACACGCTGTACCGGGCAACCCCAATGAACGAGAAGCATATAAAGTTTTTCAAAGATCTGACATCGTTTTACGACGTTAACTACTGGAGGCCGCCGGGGCAGCCGCACAAGGTTGTCGAGCTGATTGTGTCGCCAGACGACAGAACGTCTTTCACTAGAGACGCCGAGCATATGGGCATATATTTAATAACTATCATGGAAAATGTGCAAAAGTGAGTATCGCGGTACTGTAATGATTGTGTCCAAATGTTGACACGTTTTGTATGCTTGAATCCGTGATGCTACGGTTTCCTTCTTGGAGATTCTGACGACACTTGTGTACAGCAGTTTGGACGGTGTTATGGATTTTTTTTTAACTCTTCCGATTATCCATCACTCTCAATGTGAACTTGCTTAACAGAATTGCTATGATCTGGCAGCCATATATGTCGGAGACTATTCTGGACGAACACGTTTCACCATACTTATTTTTTAGTATCGGGGAGGAAATCTTTAAAAGATACACTGCTTCCAGGGGGGAGTTATTTTAGATTTTCACCCACTAAAACCCCTTCGGTGGTCACCGCCAGCCACCTTGTGAAGGACCCTGGCATTTCCAAAGGAACGCCCTTTTGAACTTAATTTTCGCATATGGCTAGAAGGGACACTCCACTTTGACTATCACCCACGCTGTATTACGATTACATTTCGATTAATTGGCTTTGAGGGCCATCATCCTCAAATGCCGCGAACCTGAAGCCCCTTCTTATTCGCATTTTACGACAGGCAGTGTTCTCACCTTAGTCCAATTCGTAATAACTCCGAACTGCAGTTCTCACGCTTCCACCATCTACAGCCACGTGGTCATTTAACTATGTAAAATTGAGTTCAGATGTAAAATTATTAATAGTAAAAGACTTAAAACGACCAATTGTTGTTAAATGCATGAGTATTTACTTAATCTGCGTCGCCCACTCGTAGTGCGCGCAGTGATAGAGTATTATTATTATTAATAGTAAAAGAATTAAAACGACCAATTGTTGTTAAATGCATGAGTATTTACTTAATCTGCGTCGCCCACACGTAGTGCGCGCAGTGATAGAGTATTATTATTATTAATAGTAAAATAATTAAAACAACCATTTGTTGCTGAATGCGCAACTATTTAGTTACTCTTTGTCTCCCACACGTTATTATTATTATTAAAATTATTCATGACCATATACAACACGTGTTGGTAACTATTAATAATATACGGAACTATTAACTTTTCATATTTAAATTATAGCACTTTTTATCATCTGCAATCGATTAAGATAACAGTCGCTTGAATTATTTAAACTAATTAATTTATGAAAAATGTATATGATGTGTATAGTTTGTATGTTTATTTAAGTTTTCTTTATACTTTATATTGTTCATTTCTTTTTATTTTTCACTTATTTTCGTACACCCTGACATTCATCTCTGCTCAATAGTAAGGTAGACTGGCAGCAAAAGCCATTTGGACGCCCGCTTTATATACAAGATTTTGTGCATTAAAGTTATAAATAAGTAAATAGAACGAGATTAAAATTTACTATGAATTTATCTATTATTCCTTTCAGACAGAAAAATCTATTGATTTTCATTTAATTGTTTCCATTTCGTATACATCTTTCCACTCACAGAGCATTCGACGAGCAGACGGTTAAATCGTATGTGAGAAGGAAAATGCATCAGTTCGATTGGCGGAGTTATTTCAAAACGAATGATATTTACAAATGGCTGTTCGATCTTGGCAACAAGTATCCGCAGGAGGTGTACTTGGAAAGCATCGGGAAGACTTTGGAGAATCGGGACATAATTGCGGTGAGGATCACAATAGGGCCTCGCAGAAAACGGTAATAAAATATTCTTTTTTTTTATCGACGATGTATTAACACTGTGTATCAAATTCACGCAATTTTGAGTGACAATCAGGTCGTGTAGTATGTCTTTTCTATATATTCAAGCTCACCTATGTATAGACCACTAGAACATAACCGTTTTGGTAGACTGACTTTTGAAACCACCTAGCTATAACTAGACAGGCGGGATCGAAAAAGACCCCAGTGTTGTACAAAATGTATAAATTATTACTGCAATGATGACATGATTACAGTGTAAAGTTATTAGAAGATGCTAATACGTTCAAAAATAAGAAAACGTTTTAAGAAACTTTGAAAATCGGATTTCACAATAGAGCGTTAGTTTCCACACATGATAAACTAAAAAAAAACTTGCCTCATTTAAGAATAATAATATTATAAAAAGTCGAAAAATTAGTTTCGATGTTACATTATTATAATTTTCACATCACCGTTTGTTAATTTCGCACCGTGTATTTTATTCATATCGATTCTACGATTTTTTAGAAGGCCCAAAGTGATCGTAGAAGGCGGTATACATGCGAGGGAGTGGATATCACCTGCCTTTGTTACTTATATGATGAACCAAATCATACAATCCTCAGAATCGAACGACACAATACTGAAGGAAATAGCACATGCGTATGAATGGTATTTCGTGCCGCTATTGAATCCGGATGGCTACGAAATAACGCACACTTCGGTCAGTATAAACGTCTATTTTTACGATTGAAATCTTTGATTTATGTATTTATATATTTATTTATGTAGACTTATATATAGACAATATACTAGTAACGGTATACTTTGATCGGTAGACTAGAAAGTCTGGTATTAATCGGAGAATTTTAGACAAGAAAATTTAGAGATATTGAATTGTAAATAAATAAATGATAAATGTGTGTGACATTTCACACACTCTAAACCAAAGATGGCTAACTAAGTAGCACCGTTAGTGTGAGATATTAGAGACCGATATACATACATAGATATTTTTAAATGAACGCAGTTCAGAGTCGGAGTTACTGCCTTTACACCAACAGGCCAGTCAGTTGTAGTGATCTACTCGTATTTCTTCAAAAGGAAATTCTAGATAATTTGTCAACGAGGGCGAAATCACAAATAAATATACAAGATCAAGATAATAAATACGATTAAATAAGGTCGTCTGGAAGAGACTGCTTTCAGCAGTGGGACCGCCTTTTGCACCGCTAAAGTATTCTTTTACTTCGCTCTGTTTGTAACAGTTGATTCCTTTTTATTTTGTTTCATGTGTATTTTATTTTGTATTTGTTATGCAATAAAGACTATTCTATTCTAAATACACCGCAACACTTCAAACCAAGTATTTTGTAAAGTGTTTAATAAATTTACATATCGCGTTAAATTTTTTTAACGGTTATGGGCTAACATTTGAAATACAACTTCACCTAATGATGTGACAATGAGGCCGTAGATTGGTAAATCTTGTTCGTCCAGAATACTTCTGGCTCTAACATGTATGACTACCGAAACACTGTAATGCTGTTATGGCGGCAGATTGATATTGAGAATGGTAGCTAGCCAGGCGGGTTTGAAAAACCCTACCAATTATTCATTCAATAATTCAAAGATAAATACGAAGAGCTATAACAATAATTTATTTATTCTATTTCAAATTCGATTCTAAATAAATATGTCTAAAAATTATTTTCTATTGATCTGATCGATATATTACAATCTTAATGTAACGTACGAACGCATACATTTTTAAAATATATCCATATTTCATTTGAACGCATAGAAAAACTGTTGTCTTCATTTTGATATATTATTACAAACATCGAGCCAACGTAGGCTACGATATCGGGCCTACAAATTGATCGCAAGATGTGAAATTAAAAAAAAAATGCCTTTGCATTAAAATTAAACTGAGATTTGTTCACAGGATCGATTGTGGAGGAAAAATAGTCGAGGTGTAGATTTAAATAGAAACTTTGGGATTGCATTTGGAAGTAGGCACACTGACACTTGATTCTTCAATCAAATTTCGATTATATCTTCGTATAATCAAAACTCGTACATATTTTAGCCGTCGGCGTCAGCTTCAGTCCGTGGGATGATACGTATTGTGGGGAACACGCGTTTTCAGAAAGGGAAAGCTCGGCCCTAGCATCTTTCGTGCGATCCAAGAGCGAAGATTTACAATATTACTTAGCATTCCATTCTTATGGACAATTCATGATTATACCTTATACGTTCACAAAGAAACATCTAGATAATTTTGATGAGGTGGTAAGTAATTAATTGGACGGTGAGTTTTTTTTTTTATATTTACTTCGCTACGTTCCGATGGCGCATGCGTATAAAAACTAGACAGTTTATATCTAGGTTTTAACTAAATATATATCAGATAACATTGATAATAACAAGCTATCGCTAATTTAATTAATAAAAGATTATGAGCTAAATATAATTGCGAAGTGAAGTGATTTCAAACCTCCTGTGGTAGGAGCTCATGACGGAATCTATTTTAATCTAACTTCTGGTAACTAGACTAAAGTATTATAAAATCTCAACATCATTTACAGCCAATTGGATCTTACAGCCGTATTAGATAAAAATCTTGAATAACTGAACACGAATTAAAGAAATATAAACGAAGATATATCTTAACAGCTCCACTAGTATTTAGATGAATAAATACGATTGCAGAATGAATATAAAATAAAGGATCTGTGATAATTTCAGTATGCGATGGGTAAGAAAGCAGCGTCACGGATCGCCGATAGGCACGGAACCGGTTATTCAGTGGGTACTTCCTACGACACTGTCGGTAATTTGCAATTTTTAATATTTCACATATACGAAAGCGGAAAACGAGTTTCTGTATCACGGGACACGATCCGAAAATGTCTCCATTGTATTTTGATTAATAATTTTTTTAATCGATTTGATCACCTCGTTGTTGGCTTCAGGTTATTTAACTTCGGGCGTCACTGGGTGCTGGGTTAAGAAGACATTCAAAACGCCGTAAGTGTTATTAATACTAAATTAACTCGGAACGAGTTTTAATTGCCAGACAGGCGGCTTATATATTGCAGTGTCTAATCTAAAACTTAGGTTCTTTCTATGCTTAGATGAAGAGAATGGAAGAATTAAATAAATATCAACTCATACCCCATGGCACGTGGGACGTAAATGTATGTTGTATAGGTTTTTTTTTACTCGTTCCCTCTGTTATTATTGGACGGGGCCTAGTCACGTCTGTCTTTCGAATGTCTTATATTTTAATCTCGCCATCATACTTCTTCCATTCTATGTTCTCATTTCCATTGTCTTTCATACCACATTCCATTTCCTTCTTTCATACCACATTCCACTTCCTTCTTTCATACCACATTCCATTTCCTTCTTTCATACGTCTCGCTTAAATGAGGAAGGCAGATTATTGCATAGGTTTGAACGAGTGCACTTTAAATAGTTTGCGAAACCAATTTCACTACGCCTAATTCAATACTTCGAAAGGCAAATAAAGACTAGCTGATTACGAAGTCCTAATAGTGCATATTGGTTCAAGCTTTGAAATTCACACCAGGTCTTTACCACATCCATTCTTCCATTCTTTACCACAAGCTGTCTAGCCTTGAAAATGTCCTGGTCCATGCTAAGATTCCGAAACGCCTATAGATGCTTTTTTAGTAACAGCATCTTCGTTTACACGATTCTTAATAATATTAGCATTGTTTGCATTATTCTCCAATAAAAATTTTTAATTTATGAACATTGCCGTATCATAGACGGATCGCTCGCTCTTTTTACTTAACTCTTCCAATTTAATAGGTACGTGGTGACGTTCGAACTTCGGGACGAAGGTTATTACGGTTTCGCTCTGCCGCCCGACGACATTATACCGACTTGTGAGGAAACTATGGAGGGTGTGCTGTCACTGCTGTCGCCACTTAACCAGAAGCTTCGTAAAACTAAGAGTGGACAAGGCTACAATCTTTTGGATCGCATCGTGACCGTTTGGAATATAATAATGTTTCTGTTAGTACGTTATTAGGTGGCGATTATTGTATACTATATTGTTTATAATTTATTTTTACGTCTAAATATTTACAAAGTATACTTCGTTATGAGAATATTGAGATGTTTTTTTTTTTAATTTTCTTCGAAATAATTGTGTCACTAGTATTATTATTTACAAATATACAAATACAAATATACTTTATTGTGCACTATCATTGAGTTACAAAAAAATAAAAGAAAGTACATTAGGACTCATAAAAGGCGGTCTTATCACTAGGAAGCGATCTCTGCCAGACAACCTTTGGGTAGAAATTTAGCTAGTGAACCAAATCGCTAGGGTGCACACGAACAGTGAAAAGATTATAGATATTTATTTAATGATTAAAACTTTTTGGATTTCATATCGCATGCATATTTATAG
>DWQX01002647.1:0-20884 GCA_018245475.1 Pharmacophagus antenor | reverse complement strand
ATATTATTTTCTATATATCATGGATTACTAACTTTTCTAGTTTGTGTCACTTGAATCCTTGTCAGTCTCTACTTATCGCGGAACCAAGATTAGTGTGGGATTTAAAAAGTATTAATAGTTTTGAATACTGATTTAATCCAGATATTTCCACATTTATAAAAAAGTATAATGGATTTATCACATATGTAGTCATTGATCGATTTGGTAATTAATGAAAGGCTGCGAAAATGAAAGATAATTTCATATGAAAATTTGCCGTCAGCTTTGAGGAAACGGCGCGGCGAATTGGCTACCAGCCTATAAAACGTAACGTCACATTCATTTGCAATTCAAGTGTCCTCACTCTGTATTATGCCTAATAAAATTTACATATTTAAATTAAACTGCGATATAACAAGACACTGAATATTTTTTGGGTTTAGATTACAGTGACAGTTGTAGATGAACTTCATTGGACACTTACCGCGATACACAACAATTGAGTTACAATAAATTATTCGCCAATACTACAATGATATTAATGAAATCTTTCGTTGTTAAAAATAAACTTTATTTACCAGTCAATAATTAAGTACTCACTATAGGCATAGACAAAATTTTGCTATAATCATATGCGATAATAATACATATACCACAACCTACAAACTACCAGTGAAGCTGAAAACCTTATTCTGTGTTTGACCTGTAGACATGCAACAATAAATACTACACAATAAGTGATTTAGCATGTAAATGACATATTCGCAATTAATCATGAACATGATAACAAAACGCCTTTGTTATCTTATCCGTGAGCGTTCTCTCGTGTTAAATTGAAGATAAACATAATAAGATTAACGGACATTTTAGCTTATTACGTATGTAATTGAATGCAATGAATTATCTAATAAAATGAATAAATTACATTTATTATTCTATTCATAGATATACCTGCAGGCTTTCGGTCAACGATAAGGAAGTACCAGCAAACAATTCGAGTTCACATAAATAATATCCAAATGATCTTTGGCATTAATCAGTCCGATATGATAACACTCCATTCCATATATGAGGCGGTTATAAGCGTTCGAATGATAAATCAAAAAACAATGGACGGACATTAGTATATTATTTCTGCCATTATTTTAGCGCGGTTGAACGTCGTGCATTTCGAATACATAATATGAACAGAGAAAATACAAAGTTTATTTTTATGCATTACGAAATGGTACTGCGAGACAATAGCAGTATTATATGAGTCATTGTGCCCGTTTCTTAAACGCCACTTGAACAAGGTCGACTCTTTGTAGTATACAAATAATGTTATACAATTTATTCAGACCAATGAGTATTCTGCGTAATTTTCAAACGGTATAGCTCCTAAACTTTTAATTTAATACATGATTATTATGTCATGTAAGTATTAGTAGAGTGATAGTTACATGTAGAAGTTTAAAATTATTATATAATTTAATTTCTTTCTCGCAAATGACAATGAAACAATAAAGTATACCTTATTTTCATCATATTTAGATAATTATCTTATATAGACGATTATTTTTTATTTGTACTGATCAGAAATTTATTTTTAAAAGTCTTGTGGACGCAATATAATGTAATCAGCGTAATGTTGTTGTCTTTACATAATTATATGCGCATAAAGTTTGTTACTGTAAGGGCGTTGGTCACGGAACGTAATAATATGGGTGTGTCGAGTGACATACGGCGTTACGCTGCAAGTCACCTAGTCTAATGAATCCACTCACCTTAATGTAGGCAAGCAAAACTTTTTGTAAATAATTTAATCCATCTGTTTATTTTGACGCCTTTTGAACTTAGAACGATCACTTCAAAGGTGAATACAATTTGTGTTAATTGAGAAATGGGCTGATTGAGAAAAGTAAACATTCGACCGTTTCGATAAAACGCGGTGCCCGATTATATTCAATAACGGTTTAATTATTGGTCAACAACTTAATTATACTATATTCATAATACACAATTGCTATTCAAAATTTTACATTTGCGGGTACTTTGTCGTAAGTTTCCAATACTAATAGGTATAACTAAATAACTAAACTACTGTCTAGACGCGCAACTACATAAACCTTTAATTTTATTTTGGAAAAACTAAGTGTAGTTAAGTTGAAAGAAACTAAATAATTCATTTTTCTTTTCTTTACTAACGACAGGCTACAACGCTCTTATCATAATAACTTCATTTTCATTCCAACGCATCATTTTAGTTTTTTGGTAACTCCTTTACGATTCATTTTATACAACTTTGGAACTCCTTGGCCCCATATATATGTACGATTACAAGTAAACCGAATTTTAAAAAACTAATAAGATAATATTACCTTAGAGCTACATAGTTCCATCGTTAGTGTTACATCTGCCTCAATTTCTCACCATCTACGGGTTGACAGGTAAAAAATGCTCATCAGCATTAAGTCCGCCCATTGTTCCTTAGTTTAAGATAAGCAATGAAGCTTATTACAATATAAAATGAAATATACTTTTTTCACTATATATATCTATTATTAGTTTAACTCTTCTCTTCTTACATTATTTCTGACGGATAAAGTGTATACAGTTAATCGAATTATAGGGTATATTACACATTGATTTATTGCTAGAAATGTACAATAAAAATATAATTGTCATGTTGTTAGAATATAGAAACATCAATTCGGAAAACCAACAGGAAATGTGTATTTAGAGGAACGTCGAAGAGTAATGTAATTATGGTTCGCAAGGGGTAGCCTAAAGGGAAATTTATGGCAAAATTAGAGCATCTTTTGTCTTTTCTTAGTACGCAATGGGATTTTGCATGAATAATGATCAAATTAAGGAAACCCCTTTGGAATTTTAATCTTTTAATAAATATTGTGGTAGCTTAAATATTATATCTTTGCTATTAATATTTTTTTGTCATTTATAAATATTTACACGCACAGATCAATTATACTTCAATGTTTTGTAGTTAAAATGATTGAATTTAAAGCGATACATCTAATTCATATTAATAGCACCCCAATTTCCTAACCAGAGACAATTTTCTTAACACGGCGAGTAATAAGTGGTCTATTAAATTAAATATTTAGAATCTAAAATATTTTAATATTGGCATACTACTTTTAGCGACAAATAGGCGCTATGGTAGGAATTATATAAACGGTTATTGAATAAAAAAGACTCTAGTGTTAAAATGTACAGGTATATCTTTGTACGTGTTACGATAAAATTTATAGGGAACAAGGCTATGACATTATCATTAAAAATATATCCCTATATGTTTTTTATAGAATAATGTTTCTTTCTATACTAATTTTGTCCTTAAATTGTAGAATTTGTAATTTAATTATAATTAACCTAATATTTAGGATTACATGTTAATTGTACACAGATTATTTATGCAAATATTAAACAGACAGTTAAGATTACATTAATTTCTTATAAGAGATCGGTTTTAATAACAAATTTATTTATCGGTTATGAGCTTATACTGGACCTCCATTTCACCTGACTTTAAATGACAACGTAAATAAAACAAAATTCATAACAAATAAAATATTATTATAGATTTTTTTAATCAAAAAATCCGAGCAATATCATTTTTTCATAAGTCAACTCACCTCATTCAAGTCCTCGTTATCCAGCCCCTAGCTTATGTTAAATCCATTAGCTTAACGTACTTCACTGTCAACCGACTTCAAGTGCAAGTCACTAAACTAATGAAGGTCCCTAGTTTTTCTCTTGGAATGGGCGGTTACATGAATTAGCAAGCTTTACTTCATTACACACGTCTACTACGTAATAAATGATGGCACGAGTGCTTTTTGACGAGCGTTATAACTGCATTTTAAAACATGACTCCTTTGGTATAATAAATTGTTTTATCAATTATTCCTTTTTGCATAAATTTATTTTAAGTTATTCGTCTCTACTTAATATGAAATGTATAGAGAGGAAACAATATTAAATAAGAGTTGGAAAGCGTGTTGTTTGCAGTACATGACAAGTATAATGCATTGCAGTGTCCTATTATTTAATAAATTCTAACGGCATAATTAACTGGTTAATAATTATGTCAAAATTTTATTGAATACATATTGAAACATATTTTACAACTAATCTAAGTATACTATTTACAAACCTATAAACTAATAATAAACAAAATAAATACAATTGTTAATTTTCTTATTTTATATAACAGCGTCTAGTCCTTTACAGTGTAAATTTAAAATTAATTATTTAATTAATAACCATTCATCACTTCCACGGCATAGTAATTAAAAACTTTAATTTATTTTTGTTTCTTTACTTTGTGATTAAAACACTTTATTTGCTGTTGTTAATAAGTATCTAAATTGTTACAATTGATGTTCTTAAATTGCTAACATTTTAGAGGCATCAATCATTTTCACATCAACTTTATGTCAACTTCAAAATTTTGATACTCTCATGATTGATTGCCTGTTGCGTGATCCACTTTACTAAACAGTTACTAAGTAATACAGATTTAGTTTGAAATATTTTAACTCCGATTTGGTCAATCGCAAGTTAGAAAGCTTACGTAAACCATAAAAATATAAATCAACTTTCATAACCCGTAGACTTTGCTTTACGATGTAAAAATAAAATGAGCGAAGTGGTCCCCGTCAGCATTCCCGGCGGCTAAGGCGACGACACAAAATGAAGAAATAGGATTTCTTCCTTCGCATCTTGAAATATTTAAGACGGAATGATTCGAGAATTGTGCATTGCTTCTTGTTTATGTTAATAACAAAGACATTTTTTTCTGTTTACCGTTATAAAATAAAATTATAAATATTACGTTTTTTTAACATTCTAATTGGATATTTTTTATGAGAAGGCATAATGTAGAATAAATTTAATATGATTTTAAAAATTGTATTCCGTCATTTCTATTCATCGTATATGTCGTGAGGACAAATAACTTATTTCTTTTACTACAATCAGAAGATTGCATAAAAGAGTAAATGTACCCGATTTAATTCCTACGATTTACTAAGGTTTTAAGAATTTTACATATTACATACAAATAATTCTAATGCACTTGATAATATTTTCAATTCTACGATTATATTAGTACGCACTAAGAAAACAAACAAAGAAATGTAAGAACAATTCTACGATTGTAATGAAATTGAATGACATATCGATCTTTCCACTACTATGAGTCTAAAAATGTATGTGAAAAATGTCTGGTATCAAAGTTGATACCTAGCCAATAATTCAAGCGTTAGACGAAATGGTCAGGCGTCTGACGCAAACTATCGTCGTCCTAACAAAGTGAAAACAAACAGACAAGAACACGCGACTCCGGAAAAATGAAGCCCTCATGAAATTTAATGTGGAAATATCTTGAAACGAAGCCAAACCCCTAGCTTGAATTATTTATACATCACTATTTTAATAGCTTTACTGTAGTTTCAATAGGTTAAATGCGTTTCTTAAATGTTCTACAGTTCATTTTCATATTTTATTAATTACAGCGTCCTTTCCAGTCCTTTCCAGTGTCTATATATTATCTTCGTATACATATCTAACAAGAAGTCAGAGTCAAACAGAGAAGGACTAATGTCAATTTCGAATGTGTCTGTATAACGTTAAGAGTAATCAATTTCGAAATGGATAATTAAACACATCAAACATTTCAATCTTAATTACCTTCCTACCGCGGGTTCGATTTCCAGGCCACGGGAGTCTGAATGATATTTCAAATTCGCCTAGATAATTAGCCCTTCATGTTAATCTGCTGCCATAATAGCAGTAGTGTTTTCCGGTAATAATGCAGGTGAAAGCCAGATGTATTCTGGGATAGATGATTTGCTTGATAATAACACAATCAAAATTTGATTCCTTTAATTGTTTTGTAAATAATGTATAAAGTAACTAAAACAAATATACAAATATCGGTACATATAAAGATATATTGTAGAAAATAAATATTTCCTTGAAGTAAAATTAGTAACCTTCTTGCAAAAATATAGATAAATGTAATACAACATAACGGCGGATATTGAAGAAACGATTTAATTCTAAATTTGCCTAATTAATATTGTTTACTACTAAATTTAATTTAATACTTTTGCAGTAAATCGGTCGTTCACCTCGCTTCGTTTTATTATATGTATATCGCTGCATCACTGGGGACTTTGGCTTCAATAAAATAACTTACTGTTAATAGATGCTATTATTTGCTTTCGCCAATACCAGACAGAATACGTTGAGAATGAAAAAACTTTGTGAAATAGACGTAAATATTTATTGAGACTTGCTTTTTTATATTCAAGCAGATATACAAAGATGTCAACCATATAAGTGAGTTGCTAAATTTGCGACAGAATGAACACTCAGGGCTATTTTCTTGATAATTTGAAGTTCGACTCGATCAAATCTATACGTACATCAAGTGTTTTACGATTGTTTGTCGTTGAGTGCATTGTCTTAACTGTATATGGAATAAAACCAAGCAATGTTCATTTTCAATGTAAAGTATTAATGACCTATCAAAATACGTTTCCTTTATTTAGTATAGTTATACCCATAAATTATTCTATTTAACATAACCTCGTGGGACATAAACTGTCAATAAAATTATATACTTTATTTTGTTTTATGCACTTGCTTAGTTTTTTTATTAAAATTATATAAAGAAAGCAAGTAACTGTATAAGCTTTTAACTAACCGCACTTTTGTTTTAAATTTCTGGTTTAGAATTTAAATAAGGAATTAATTAAATATTTTATTATTAATTGCTTCGTGGAAATTTCGATATGTGTGTAAAAAAAATCCTAATTTTTTCCTTAACGTCTCAAGTCCACCAATTTGCAGTAAACTTGAGGAGCAGATTATGACCTTATATCATTTTTAGGTCGAACGCGGTATAAAGAACGTAAGAGTGTTATTTAATGTACCATATATGAAACCATAACCACAGGAGTTGAGATATAATTTGAAGCATTAACACAAGGCTTAGATACACTTAGTTATCCATTGTCAGGATCATAATAAAAATAAATAATTTAATTTCATTTTATTTTCTTGTTATTCTTGATTTAATTTCGAGACTTTTAATCCAAAATTACCTTAAACTATAATTTAAGCTATAAATATATGCAGTACTCTAGCCCTCACCGAGCACTGAAAAGATAAAACTCTGTGAAAAGGGCTTACAGCTAATCTTATTTGTTTCTAGAGATGGCATAACTGATTTCCTATATTTTAAATAAATATTGTAACAGAGAATATTGCTAAGAACGAACAAGAAATTCATAACTTATTATTTCTATTTTACATTTTGTTTGTTTAATAAATTCTGTTAGTATCGGGGAAATATCGGCAAGTCGTCGCGGCAGCCGGTAGGAGTGGGACGAAAATGTTATGTAAATAGCAGGAGTATCTCCACCCCAGCCCCGGGTCGTCCTACTGAATAAATAACGCCGTAGCGAAAGCAAACTCAAACAAAAGTAAATTTATTCACCAAATACGGCGATTAATACACGATCCCGTGACAGATTTATATTACTGTCCTAAGCTCATATGTGATTATTTAATAATAAATGTCTGTACAATTTATTTATAAATAATATTTTTTCAATTATTATATTCATGATGATTCTTTTCATTAAATTATACGGAAACAGAAAAAGGCAAAGGTAAACTTTAATTACTTATAACAAGGATTTTATTGTACCCTTATCGACATCTGTGTACACAGCGTCATATCGTCTAATTATACCGCAATGTGTTATATTTATCTATGGCATAGATTAAAATGAGAAAAAAAAATTTAACTTTATCATATTAGTGTCAATGAATTTATGAAGAATGATATTATATATAATTATAGAGACCAATAAATTATCTAAGAGAAGTCTACAGCGTCAAATAGATTTTTTTAGTGAACACATAAATACATATCTGTCGGCGTAATGACTTCATTACGATAATGATAATAATGTCAGTAAATAAGTTATGGTCAAATTACCTCTTGTAATAATTTGTTTTAATTAAAAATTTAACACATTTGATTATAATTCATATTTAAATGTTTAATTATAAAAAAAGAATGTAAACAGTTGCTTTTGCTATAATTTAAATGTTCGTGCTACTAATAGGTTAACTTCTAATAATTATAATTAAAATAGGGGATACTTTCATGTAACAATTTATAAAAAATAATATTTCGAGTTTTCATCAGCAAGCAAAGTATTTTCACAGTATATTTCATTAATTTTGGATAATATGTCAATTTATGGATCACTTCTACATAAAATACTCCGACTGCTTATTGGTTCAATATAGTCATTTAGTTTAATTTCTTTTATTTTAGGTAACTTCGTTACTTATAGGTTTTGTTTCAAAAGTTTGAATATCTTCGTAAGAGTTTATAAATTTAAAGAGAATAATCGATCATAAAACATTCAGTAAACATATTCTTTGTAACAATTATTGTAACAGTCCATTGTCACGAGGATCAAAGGGGTACCCGCCATGTTCGAGGTGTTAGGGACAATGGATGAGGGTTCACTTTTTGGTGTACCACGACAATGTGGAAAACTAAATACAAATTGTGAGCAAATTAACTATTGGTTTACTTTACTTTACATCTTATTACTGTTTTTTTTAATTAGGTTTGTACTGCTGTGTAGTGTTGGTACACAAATAAACAGTTCAGATAAATTTGAATCTTTTCTTATTTGCAATATTTGATCCTGAGGGTGGAAACAGTGATATCAGGAAGGTTAGCGTCACGGTTTCCAATCATTCTGACCCCAATGTAATTCCATTATATCTTGAATATTTTGGTAATCTTCCAGTCAAAATGTGCACTATCAAATTTAAGCGTGAATTAAGATTAAAATTTCGAAAGGCCTACTGGAATTGTCAACTTGGTTACGAAAGGAGACAATAATACACCCGGTTTACTATAGGTCCAACGAACCAAGTAATGTCGCTTAAACGAGTTTTTCGTCCAAAAATGGCCTTAACGCCGATAAATGTTGCATCTTAAGTGCCTTGTGTTTTTATTAAATATACATTATAGCCGTCGTTAACTCATTAACGTGTAAATTTCTATAACTGTATCTATTAATCAACCGTACCTTGGAGATTACTCTCATCTTAATTATTGTAGTAAGCAAGAAATCTGACTTTGCATTTAATCGAAAAAATTATAAAATTATTATTTCTAGTTTTATGTCATTTTTAACATGAATATTACTATAGAGTAATATAACGCTTTAAAAGGTAAATATAAATATTAATAAGATTTCAAAATACAAGTAAAGAATAATTGGAAAGGAGTCGTTGATCTTTTTGTTATACATTCTTCTAGCTTCTTTAACAGATGGTAGCATGTTCTCAACCGTAAATTTAATACACAATTTATTTTATTTCCAATAATTTTTAAAATCAATCTCCCTGCTTATATTTGCGTATATCATAGATCAAAACTAGATTTATAATGGATGTGTAACTAAAACTAGTCCAGCGCACGTTTTGCGACAGCTAACTCTGAAAAAATAGGAGGATAATTAATTAATCTTCTTTTCTCTCTTTGCGGACATAGGTTTGTCTACATTGGTAGACTAACTTTTTACAAAGTTAAAAAATAAATGATATGGCGACTGTATGTCCTAATAAATGAAACAAAAACAAAAATTCATTATTTCATCATACTATAAAAAGTGTGGATCCATTACATGTTTTATAAATGCGGCTTGATTAAATTTCCATAACAAAGTGTGTAATTTTATATCCATAATCACTTGGATGGAATATTATTAGTTATATTTTTTTAAAGTATGAGGCTTCTCCGAGTACTGTGACACAAGAACCTTAAAGAATTTATCGACTGTTCGATGAATACATTAGAGATGTTGAAGATATTATAATATTACGACTTTATCTGCATTCTAACGTGATAATAAATACATCTGAGAGTTTTTAGTAACTTAATATTACCTTTAATTACCGAAGGCGCTAATAACTTCCTATTCGAATTCGAATTGGTTATCTTGTCAAATGAAGGTATTATTTTATTACACAAAATACTACAGGTGTTTCATATTATATTATAATGGACCAAAGATACGTGAATTGATGTTACAGTTAAGAGTTTTGATCTGACACAAAAGAAAACTAATTTACTGTTATAACCTAAATTTATTAATTTGTTAAAAACTGCTCGAACTTTAAGTTTTTTCTTGGTAAAACAATAGACAAGGCTACAAAACAATTTACCGCGCTGGTCAAGTGTGGCTTGGCGGTTATTGTATGACAATCGAAAATCTGTTGTTCTTGTAACACTAATTTTCTTCCCAAGAAGCTGAGTTGCCACCCTAAATGTCAATATGCCGCCATAACAGCTGTTCCGGCAGTCAGACATTTAAGAAATTGAAGTATTTTGGGCGAACACCCTTTACCCTCTACGGCCTTATTGTCACTTAGCATCACATAATATCGAGGTAGAGTTAGCACATAACCGAAAAAATAAAAATCACGTGAAGTATAATATTTTTGTCTCATACCAAATACGATAACGTATAATTGCATTAATACATAAAAAACTCAACAACATACTTTACTACTGGGATTTTGAATCCTTTTTCGCAAAAAGATTTTCAAAGCCATAATCTGCTACGCGGGCACAACATATCGGTTTCCTCACTGTATTTCTTCGCACTAGTTCAAGCAAGGTATCAAATTCACGCAACTTCACGTTGTACAGTGCGAAAATCTACAGAATTGTTTTGTAAATTATCGCCCCTTCTGTCATGTATTCATGAACATTTTTATTTATATACTTAAATTGATATACATATTATGTGTAACAAGTAAGTAAAAGAATGTGTGCAAAGCAACAATAGATGTAAACGGCATTTATTTTTATCATATCCTGAAAATATTATTTTTTGAAAGAAAGGTGAAATAAAAATCGACTTTATAGAGGAAATTGAAGTTCCGCAGCTGAGGGCGCGAGGGTGCAAACCGGAACTACCATAATTGCAATTATCTAACGATGTTATACGACGTGAAGTAATGGATGACAGCAGCATTTGTACCTTTATTTTATTTTAAATTTTGCGATTGGGCTATTTTTTTCCTAGCAAGCAACAATTTTAAAAAAGTGTGTGAAAATATTTGTTGGTTTGGTTTATAGGCCACAATTACACCACCGTCCAATGAATACAGAAAAATTATAAGTAAAAGCAGAGTTGTCTACATTGCGATGGATTATCATATTCTTCATAATCATATTCAATCATATCATATTCAAAATGTCGGCAATGTTATTTAATAAAACATTGCCGACATTTTGATGAGCACGTTAAAATTAGAAGGTATTGACGTAGATATTATTTACGTGATATTTAACATTCCATTAGACAGGACAAGCTCCGATCGTTTATTTATTTATGCTATATAAAACGTTAGCCATTTCACTAGAACACCTCATTGAGCAGCAGTTCGTTTTGTAAATAAAACAACATTGAATTTCCGAGTATAAAAGCGATGGCACAAAACACAACACCCGCTAAGGGAGACTATTATTACGAGGGTTAAAATAAACAAATTTTAAGAATCTATGTCGAATGTGACATGTGGTGTTATTTCTATTACATTAGAACAAATTCAAAATAAACTTTTGGTAATGCACGAACCACATGTTGCATGAAGACATCGTAACGCAAGTTGTTCACGGGTAAGCTAAATATTGCCGTGAATGCTCCAATTTGGCGTATGTGTAAGCAATGCAAACTTATACGCCACCGTCTTTGTTAAACACCTGTAAGGTATGCTCATATTATGAGCAGATATAAAAGAATGGAATTGTTTAACACTTGAATTTCTATAAGAAAGAAGTTCTTGATTTGACACATGTCTTTTTTTTTTGTAAGTAGGCAAACGACTGGGTTTGTCGAGTAAATGTTTGAAGCGTAAGTGATCAGCACCATACATAGAGTTGGCAAAACAAATGGCATACGAGTCGCAGCTGCGTTGCCGACCTTTAAGAAATGAGTAGATTTTAAATAGTAGTAACTTTCATTCCTTTTTTGGGGTTCCATATCTAAAGGGTGACAAATGAAACACTATTTCTAAGCATCCGCCGTCTGACTCTGCTCGTCTCTCAGAGGGCACTAATTCATAAACAGTAATAGGCAGAAAGAAAGAAATTTTCAAAGATTGTGTATTTGAATTGCTGCCACAATAATAAATAAAAACAAAAGAACACTAAAAACTTGACTTTACTGGCGTTTATGGTACGAAACCTTTAGCGACGTGAGTCCGAATCGCACTTGGTCATTTATTTATGAACGACGATGCTTTAGTAGTGGTTGTTAAAGTAAAAATTACTTAAACTAATATAAAAAAGTTTAGAAATAGTTATTGAATGAAATATAATCACTTCACATATAATAGAAAATTCCGTTAAACAATAATTTTCTTATGTTATGAGAAAATTCCATTCTAGATTTAATAATAATTACAAAGATTTGGGTTTTCACACAAGAACGGAAGTTGACAATGAGATAAAATTAATACCAATAACATATAATTCAATAATAAATTTGGTATTGGTTTACAATTAGGTTGAACGAAAATACAGGAAATTCAATCATGGTTTGTGAAGTCCTACGTTAAAGAAAATGAAAAAAAAAATTATATGACGTTAAACCGTTTTGCTTGTAACACGGTTAATCTAAACTTTACGAAGGGTCTATGGAAAAGATTGGGGTCGAAGTTGTCAGGCTTCTTGAGACTTCCCGTCTTACAGTCACTGTTACGTTTTTCTTTTTTTTGTTACTACAAAAATATCTTTTTTCTTTTCGTTGGCAAGTGATTTCTTTACTTTCTTAATAAAATAGAAATGTTTTACTCAAATAACGCATGATCAAGGAATATTATAATGGTAGAATTATCTTGGATACAATTCAAAATTTACAGCTTAAAAATAAATGTCATTCTTAGAATTTGCAATGTACCTTTTGCAGTTATAGATCAAAAATACTCTTTATATAAAATTGTATATGCCTCCTCTCTCTAACTTGGCATATACGTAATTTTATGCGTTATAAATTTGCCCGTATCTGCATCGTCCATTTAGTAGAAGTTAATATGTAATTGTGATTGTGTGTGTGTGAAAGTAAATGTGATTTAATTAGGACGGCGAGAAGCGGCTGGATGAGAAGAGCAGAGGACTGCATATAATGAAAGGCATTGAGGAAGGCCTATGTTCAACAGTGAACTGATACAGGCTGATAATGATGAATGATGATGAAATGTGTAATAACTTGTAGATGTGTTTTTAAAAAAGGATAATGTATTTTGCATAAAAACCGATGCTCCGACTACTTGTAACAGTTTACGGTAAGAGGATTACGATATATTTCGTAATATAATAATAGATACCGCAAATCCGTCCACGTCATAGTCAACAGAGCAAAATGTATAAGAATCAAAGAGAGGCTTACCGGGTAATCTCGAGTAGTGATGCTGGGACACGCGCCCTGCAATTCAAATATAAACCATATTAACTCATCCTAGTCTATCATTGAAATATTTCTTTTTTTCTCTTGTAAAGAAAACATTCTCTTATACTTTCATTTATTTTTGCAAATGTCTCAATTTTAAATACCCACGGACGATAATTTGTATGTAGACTAGAAGCATATTATTAAAAAAAAATGTCAATATTGATTGCAGTTTATAGTTAATTATATGTGTATACATACAGTTGTCTTTTAATAAGATAATCAAACTGTTATTGCGGTGGTAAAATTAGTATACTTGTTGTTTTAAATCCGATGTCAGCAAGCATGCAATGGCCTATGAAAACAGATTTAGGGCACACTTGACGGGTATCGGTGCTATATTCTCACAAAGCTATGAAAGCGGCTTACTGAAGAGAAAGGGGATTAGGGTATAATCTGGTGCGGAGCGGTTGACATACGCCCGAGGCGGGAGCACTGCGCCTTGATGCACGCTCACAATGTTTGCACACAGTAAAAGCACATAAATTAGCCACTGGGACTAACCTGAGATACGTCTGGACTCTACTGGACTAACTACTTCCAACGATGGCCGATTACTGCGTCCGCACATGTTGCCGACTAATGGAGCTTCAAGCAAAGTCCGTTTATTTGACATTTATTTAAATACTATCAAAGATATAAATTAACATATATTTCATATTGATTGAATACAGCACAAAAATCTTGAAATATATTAATACAAAAAGAGTTATGGCATAAAGAACTTGTCAATATTGTAAGAAATGTAAATAAGTAATTTATAGTAGTCTTATAATCTTATCATTATATTTTAATCATACTACAGTAAATATAGTTTTTATTGAGATATTTCCTTTATCGATTGTGGGTTAAGACTTGACCTTAATGTCACATGATATTAAGTAAACATGATTATCTAGATAGTGAATCGTGCTCGTTCAGAATGCTCACGCTTTAATATTTGACAGTCTGAAAACACCGATATTACATCGTGTAAAATCTTTTCTCCCTGATACACTTTAAAACATAAAGTTCATTCTCTTAATCACATTCCAGATAGAGCGTAACTAATGAACCTTGTTAGTATAAATGAACATATTCAAAACAAAAGCAACGAAAAATACAATCGCCATAACCAAAAGTGCTGACAATAAAAATGAACGTAATAATCGTTTACAGCGGTGCACTCAATACATCGGGACAAACATATATCACATTATTGTGTGAATAATAAGGTAATCGTGCGAGGTTGACCACTGCGGTTACTACTGGCCAATTGTCCGATAATAGAGCGTCGCCCACATACAAGAGAATTGACATACAATACACGTCAAATAATTCTCAATAAATAAACCATTTAATATCTGTACGCAACACGAGGGTCTGCTACTATAGAGTAACTGCGTTTAAATGTATCATAGACTCTCTGATATGACACCGTGTGTGAGTTGATACAATAATAATCGAATAAAATGCCCAACATCACATGCACTATATCACTGAAATATGGTTGCATGTCTGTATTCATATAAATACTGATACTTGATTTGAATTAAAAAAAATCGTTTAAAATTTAATGGTAAATATAGTATATTTAGAATTGTAATAGAACGCATTAAGGAATTTACGGAATATGCTAATTTGAAAACGTCTGCTATTCTGGCGATTGTGTTAAACACTACATTAGCCTATTAACGAGGAAAATAATTTAAATCATTGCGAAATATCAGATACGTATCGAACGTTTCATTATTCATCAGTTCGCCTTCCAGACGACAACTATTAGCATTTTAAATTACGTAATAAATTCCAAGGCAGGGAACTCGTATATGTCTTCGCTCAAGTGTGAGAATTTGGTGTTGAAAAGGTTGTAAAGGTTACTGTATACGATTTTGCCGATGAAACATACTAAAATCTATTAATTTTTCAATATAATTAGAACGGTATAAGATGTCATTAAAGAATGAACGTAAATTGTTTTCTTCTTTAGTTTTAAACAATTTCTTAGTATAATGTTAGCTGAAAGTAAACATATATAAAAAAAAAGCTTTAATATCTATTTGAAAGTACGGAGTAAGAGTAAAGAAGTGACTGTGACAATTTATTGAGCTCGGTTAAGTCAAATTAATATTTTTAATACAAAAAATAAATACGTAAATGCTACTTATTGCCTTGAAGGGAAGTATAAAAAGTATGTATATAGAAATATAAACTCACTGGCAGAAATTGGATGAAAAATATAATGGATTAATTAATATTAGTAATTGTTATGTAAACCGTAATGCATTGTGACATGACCTATGAACAATAGAAGATGAGGTAAAAAATTTCAGAATTGAACTTAAACTGAGTCATAATAATCTAAGAATAAACTTATTAATCAGTCATTTAATGGTTAATGGATATCGAAATTGCTTACGATTTCGATTGTACAATTGCAATAAACATAACAATTTCAAAATAATTGGCTCTTCAAATGTGTAACAAATTATCTAGCTTTCGTCTCATAAAACCTATCTTAACAGTTACAATAAGAGCTTTTCGATACATAGTCTCTTGTACGCCCATGATGCATGAGACAGTAATCGTTCATTTTGATAACGATTAAATGGAGGAAAATGCATGATGGAGGGCGTTGTCGCTCCATTGCTTCCAAATAGAATTAGGCTTAAAAAATCTTTATGACATACGTATCTTTCAAGCGCCTAAGTGATTAAACTGTCATGGTTAAATGCACTGTCAATCAAATAGTTTATGAGTTTCTTCAAATAAATCGTAGTGAGTGAGTACTTTGGAAGTCGATATTATCTTATTAGACGAATAATCTACGTGAATGGTAAACATTTCAATAAATATATATTTTATTATATTTATAAGTTTTTAAATTGCATCTGTTTGCAAATTATTGCAGTTCAAAGGAGCTGAAAAGTAAATTAACCACGTGACATTTATTTTTTTTTTGGGATATAATTTAAAATTCATCTTAATATAAGGAATGTTGAACTGCAGAGTATAGTGACCTTTTACTTTATTGACTTTGTTACACGCCGACATTAAAGCATGGTATTAGATTCTAAAATTTAATGGTGTACATAATGTTTGAAAAATGACTAATTATATAAAAACTTTTTTATTAGATTATATTTATGAGTACTAAGTCTGCTTTGCTATTATTAGATCTCAACACAGTCGTGTACTAGTTATTTAATGTGATACAATAAATGCATACACCCGTACGAGAGAATTGAAAGTAATTGGCTGCCCTCATTTATGTTAATGGGCTAACGTAAAATGTAAATTTGATATGCAAGGGTAACACATACACATATAATCTGGATATTATATATATATAATCAATGTATTAGACGTTTTGTTAAGATGTTGAGATGTTCTGGACGTTAAACTGACAGTAAGGTATGCTCACTCGTATAACGGTAATTAAGGAGTTTACAGAGTAACAAATTGCGCTTATCGTTAAAATATAAAATGAAGTACATTATCTCATTTTACTAAGTACACCGTTTTTCAAACGGAACCACGTAAGGCTTGTATACTTAAGTTCACTGGCAATATGTGCAGTAGTAGTAGTATCTGCCTATGCATATTCTGTTTAGAAAACCTAGTAAAAAATCTCAACTCCCTGGTGGTATATTAAATTATAAAATCAAAAACATGTAACAGCACTTAAGTTCTAAGTTTAATCTTTCTCTGTCAATGGCGCAATAAAATATTATTATAAGATATTCATTCGTTAGCTGAAAATATACGTGTATTAATTTAATCGGAGACAAAAGAAAAGTTACACATAATCTTTTAATACTTTAAGCGTGATGTATTATAATTGCATGGCACGTGATAAAAATGTCAACAGAATGTTCTGAACAGGTTTAGCTTCAAATACATCAGGCTTGTGCGTGACCCACAGCGGTAATGTCACCTGCTTTATTTCAATTAATTCCTTGGGACGGAATCCGGAATATTTCTTACGTGACTGCGTTGGCATGAATATGTATAAGCATGTTAAGGAAAGTAACAAAAGGATAATGTGATTTTAGTGCAAAATTACCTAGATTCGCATTATTATTACATAACAAAGACTAATACCTCAGAAAAAAATTAATGATGATTTTATTTTCAATACATATACTCGTAGGATTAATATTTGATTATAAGAAATATTAAAGTTAAAAGTACAAATATTATATAACTATGTGTAATAAAATCTTTCAAACTGTAAAGAACTGGTGAGTTTATTTTGCCACGGTGTTATTTTAGGTAAGGTATTCGAAGTTGAGGTGCAAACTACTTTTATAACGGAAGTATCGACAGGCGTCTCAGAAGTCCGACTATAAGAGATCCTTTTGAAGTGTTTTGGCAACGAACTTAAGGAACTGCATCAATAAAGTTATGAAATATTTTCACTTCTAAAAAATTATTGCAAGCACTTGTCCTTTTTGTAAGAATTTTCGTATCAATATCATAATTGGAAGTCAATAAATCGTTATTTAATATTTGTTTTTGTTTTGTTACATAATGTCAATGAGTAAACTTTCAAGAAACCATCAGGATCGGAACAAAATTAGAATTTATTCGTGTCGATTTCAATAGCGTAACGTCAAATCTGAGTGACCTCGTTTTAAATTCCCCTCGGATGCGGAATTTTTGTACGAGCCAATAACAAAGTCTCAGCCACTCCACCTTCGATGGCCCTTATAATCTTTGAGCTGGTCTATTGATGATGTAAAAAAGACGAAAATCATATTATTATTAATTCATATCACTAGGCCTTTGAAGAGCGTTGAAAATTCATCGAGTTCTTATATAGATGAGTTACAATATCACTGAAGAAATTTATTGTTTCAATACTTAATTTTCGCACTAAAGGAATAATAAAACTCTAAAGCAGCATAAGCTATAACACCAGGAAAACTACATATTGAATACTTAGCTATTTGACGCATCAGTTGTCTAATGACTGGTATTAAACACTTTGATATGAAAAATTTTTGATTGACAGTAAAGTACAATTTTTGATCAAAATTATTTAAATAATATTAATTAAAAAAAATCTTTCAGGTCAATGAATATTATTAAAATAAAAGTTTTTGCTTTATTCTATGATGGATTAGCATTCTTTTATAAAATGCGTTATATCGTCAGCTTAACCATAGACCTCGATACCGTCAAATAACTTTTAAATTTACTAAAAACACCAATACAGCAATTTGTATGATGTTATGTCGTAAAAGCGCCGCGCGTACCGAACATAATTTAGTGAAATAGAGAAAGGATTGTAACAATTTGGACTAGCTTTCCGTGCGACGGTCGTTACAGACGATAAACACAGCGATACGAACAAAACGCTTCCTGGCTCCAATTCAGTGAACAGCTGAATTACGATTCACGCACTACACTCGAGTCAGATCTTACCGATTAAAAGTGATGAAACGTTCGCGACCACTTTTCATTTTTTTTACGCACTTTATATTTAACTGTCTACAAAAAAAAGGTATTAATTTTACGTATATCTTTTTCTTGCGTTTTTTATATACATAGATAATTTTTAACTGGGGACCCGATTTCACTAGTACTTCTTTTGTTGGAAAAAGTACACACCACAATTGATATCTCAAAAATAAAGAAAAAATACATAGTTAAGAATGATAATTTCTATTTTTTTTTATTAAAGCTAATGTTTTACTCGGTACTTTTTTATTTCACAATAGTTTAAACTTGCTCGTTCTAACAAACCTATGTTAATTTTAAATAATAATTATAATAGTTCTTTAAGGCATTTGCCTCAACAATAACGTTTGTTATAAACTGGTTCTATACTTTTACGTTATTGTAATTATTACTAGATAGATAATATATAATAATTTTGACGTATACGATGGGAAAAAAAGTTACATACAAAAATTAGATGATGAGCCACCAGTAATACTAATAAAATAGAAGAAATAATTTCATAGCGAGTACACGGACATAAATAGGTTAAATATAATTTAATTAAAAAAAAATATTCGTTCATTTAAATGAATTAATTTTGCCGCTTGTCATTTTCTTAGCAATGGGATTATGACGACGTAAAGAATGTTTGCCTTCTCAGCCGTCTTTCACTTAAACATATTCATTTAGCCGCCGGCATTAGGGGGTGATGATTAATGAAATGTACGTAGGTGCCTCATGTTGCTCTGGTTCCATGCATAAATAAACATTCAAAATTTTCACAAGATGAGGACCGAAACGAAAATTTGGAAGACTATACATACAAATACTATGTACGGGGTTTTTTTTAGATAATTCGTTGTTGTCAAAAATCGAGTGCTAAAGTAAAAAGTATTGTGTGACATGTAATATCCATCTATGAATAACTAACAAGTTTACACTAAAAATAATAATATTCCATAGTCGAAGATAAAAGAAAGAACTGTAAAAGTTGGAAGAGATATATTAATTGGAGAAATTTTCAAATTAGCTAAATTAAAAATAATAAATAATAGGTTAAGATATGATAGCAAAGCACCTTAAATAATAAAGGATAAAAAAGTATACAGCGGATTCAATTAGAATTTTAAAATTATCGAAAGAAATTTTTAATCGATTTTAAGGATAGAGCAACTTATTTACTTTCTCTCGTCAATTTCTTGACGTATAACTACTATAAACGACATATGTTCGGAGTTACATAAAGTGTACTAACTTGGTAGTAGTTCTATATAGAGGCAACCGTCGGGTCTCCCTTATTAGTACAACACGCTGGGACTTGTTTGTTCAACTTCATTTACTTTTAATACATAATAAGGATAAATAACGTCTGTAATGTAAAATATGCGCAAATAAAGTTATAATAATTCGAATACTTAACAATTTTTAATAGAAACACGGAAAGAGTAGAAATAATTTCAACTATTAAAACATTTATTTATTATACATGTAAATATGAATTCACATATATGTACACATTCTGTGATATTTTGTCATTGTAATAATAACATTTTTAATTAAATTGACTAATTTGGCATTAAATATGATTTTATTGTTGTAATATAGTAGAAATTAAAAGGTACTAAAAAATAACAAGAAATATTGTTAGTGATCAAAATAACATTTAAATATTTCGTTGAAACCAGCTGCTAATTATGATTGAGTTTGTATTATAAACTATAACATGGTATGCAGTTATTACGACGTGACTCTATTACCATAATATGTGAATTACGCAAGTTCATAACGAATGTTGCATTTCTACGTATCTTCGGTACATAAGGGCATTTACACTATATACGTATAACTTACCTTTACATCTGTATCGCGTGCATTCTAAGCATAAGCATTTGTAACCCAAATGCTTT
>DWQX01002646.1:0-20887 GCA_018245475.1 Pharmacophagus antenor | reverse complement strand
AGAACACTAACTTTTGGAGTTTTATTCAATATTGTAATTTTTTCAAGGTGGTCTCAAACTTTTGGCCGGCAGTGTATGCGATATATCAACATATGTTGTCCTGCCGTTTTATATTTAACTCTTTTTAAATATGTATTCTGAACGAGCTAATGAACGAAGTAATGAAGCAACGTCATCCAGTGTCTCAAAATAACATAAGATATAGATTAGTTGAAGGATTTAATCGATTTCAATGTCGTATACTATGTCTAAAATATTTTATAATAGTGAAATATTGTTTTTTTTATTAATTTATTATTTAATATATATAATTACAGGGAAAATATTTTTCATTGTATGTGACATCCTTATGGTACATGATAAATTTGTTGACCATAACAGGCACCGGAGATGTGTCTTCACAGAATGATTTCGAAGTCATCGAAACAATTATAATCATCATAGTAATAAAATTTTGTACAGGTAATATTTTGGCTTTATTCTTGTAAACGGTTGATCCAATTATATTCGCTTCACTTTTATAACACAAGAAAGCAACGTGTACCTTCATATGTTAATGATACCTTTGTCCACATAAAAGATAATACATATTTTTTTATTTATTACTCCCTTCTCGTTATTACTAATCAAAATATTTTTTAATAGAACGAGGTATATTGTGCATAAAAGTGTTTAAATAAATTAAATTATATATTTTATAGATATTTTTTAACAAGATTGAATATATAGAATTATTGGTTTAGTATAAATATTTGAAATAGGTAAAGAACTGTGTGTTCTTAAGTTACGAAAATATTGTATCTTATGGATATTACACGTTGTAAAAGGCCATAGAGCAGAGACCAAATTTCTTGTAAAAGGATTTCATAATTTGATCGTAGACACAAAAAATATTATTTAATATTAAAAAAAAAAACATTAAATGGCAAATATACCTAAATCAATTATCTTTTTTTTTTGTTTCAATTCATTTTTAAAAAGTGCAGATCAACATAAGGTTTTTTTACTTAGGTTTATTAATATCGGAAATGTCAGCAATGATAACGGCGCACTCGTCGTCTCGCATCGCATACGATTATCAGATAAACGAACTGAAGGACGGGCTAAGGGACACAGACCTGAGCGATCATCAAATGAACAAAATGTGGGACTACGTCTGCGAGTTGTGGAACCGACAGCAAGGGAGACAAGTAACATACTTTATTATACGTAACGGATAAAGCTAAAATTTGATGCTGTTGCGGTACTATCATTTAAACTGGAAAGAAGGGCAACCCTTATTTAAGCAATAATTAACGCAAAGGGGTGCGGTTTTTCACCATGATAACGCTAGCCTCACGTCTTTAGTCACTCAGCAAAAATTATGAGAGTTTTGCTGGGAGTTGTTAATGCATCCGCCGTATATTTCTGACCTTGCACCTTCAGATTGTCACCTGTTTCGGTGTCTGTAGACTACTTTAGCTCTCATATGATTAACATTGAGGCCGGTAGTCAGTCAAGTTCGACATAACCATACCTCCATTCAAACTCCACTACTCACGTGACACGGGAATCAAATCTGGTTATTACTAAGTAAACGGTTAACAATTACAACACAGAGGCAGTTAAGAAATCAAGTTTAGGAGAGATTAAATGTGTAAATTCTTATCAATTTTTATAACCACATTGCGGTTAGAACTATCCCGCGTAGACTGGGTCGACTTTATATCAAACGATGACTTCACCTAAGACGCCGACACATGATACAAGCCAAAAGTTCTAGACAATTTAAATTTATAACTATACACATGCATTATGTATAAATGAATACTACATAAATTATAGCATATATGTTATAGCGTGTTTATATATTATAGCGTCACCCAATGAAATGCATAAGCCTAAAACGTTTATAACTTTTGACAGGTTAACACGCTTTAACGTATCACTAAGTGTTACCGCCATCAAGCAAAGTAAGCTTTACTTTAATTAATGCCTAACTTTATGTGAAACAAAAAGATTTTAAATTATTTTATGCGTTACTAAATAAAATAAACACAATGATTACATCAAGCGAGTTATTTTCCCAGCTCCTATCAATATAGACAGTAATATTTGCCCAGTACTCTAGTAATTAGCGCTTAGCCTTTAACAACAGTTCTATAACATATTTTTCCTATTATTCAGATGCCAAAGTTAGTATACAAGTTGCCCTTTAGACTTCGCTGCCAAGTAATGCAAGCTGTCTACGGTTGTCATATAAGAGAGTCTGTTATATTCAGTAAAACGGACGAAGATTTCAAAAGGATGTTGGCTATGTGGATGAAGCATTGCGTTTTTTTCCCTGGTAATTATATAGTTCAGCGGGGTGATTCAGATCAATGCATTTACTTCATACATAGGGGCGAGGTAAGTGTTACACGGATTTTTTTAAATATTAAATTTTCTGGCAAGCTTATTTTATGTTATTACGAAGTAATAAAAGAATTTATTACAAGTTCTAGTTATACACATATATATAAAATTATTACTTTATTTAAAATTTATTTATTTTCAAAAATGTTCTTTTCCTTTGTTTTTTTTTTATTATCTGTGCAGAAGAAAGACTGGAAGCTAAGTCTGATTAAAAACTAATTTTGCTTTATCAAAATTGTGTGGTAAATATTAATAAGACATTATGTGAGTTGCTATATACAGTTTAAAGTTAATTTTAGGTGGAAGTGTTGACAGTACATCCAAACTTGACAGAGTCAATATACGATGTCCTCGGACCAGAAGACAGTTTTGGCGTGGCACAGGTAAAATGGTTATAAATCGACCTATGGTAACTCTGGTATACTTGGGATCTAAAACTATATATTCCTGTTTTTCGATACTATTTATTAATATGGGATAATATTTAAAATTAATGCAACGGTATGGAATGGAACGTTTCGTATCACGTAACAATTATTCTAGTGGTATTATAAAAGCTCAAAAGTTATTTTTATTTAATTAAAGAAAAGAACAATCTCTGTAGAGTATCGCCTGATAGCGTAAAAGAAAGTATATTGAAATTGATTCGATCCTATGGAAATTAAGGTGCACCAAACAGTTCGACTGCCTCCGTGGTGCAGTGGTTTACCTGTTTGCCTTGTAACGCAGAAGTCCCGGTTACGATTTGCGGGACACAGGAGTAGTACTTTGAATGGTAGTAGGGTTTGTCGTTCCCGCCTGGCTAGCTACAATACTCAATGTCAGTCTGCCGCCATAACAACATTGCTGTGTTCCGGTAGTCACATCTATAAGAGGTATAAGTATTCTGGGCGAACACGCTTTACCATCTACGGCCTCATTATCACTTAAGATCAGGTGAAATCGACATCAAATTTTAGCACATAACTGATATAAAATAAAATTTAGTGTTCCTCTCTTAAACTTAACACTTCGAAGACCGATTAAGGACATTTTGCCCAATATTAATAAGATTTTTTTTATGTAATACGTCAAGCAATCAATGAAATTGAACACAAACAATTGTTGAAATCTCTAAGATGTCTAATAAAATATTCTAGCCGTGCCTTATTGACCAAAGACAAGTGAATAGCTTGTTTTGATTTTCTATTATGGAAGTCGTTACGTAAACTACATACGGGTGCTCGGAAAATTAAATGTTCAATTATATAATTTTAAATAAATAAAATGATCTTTGCAGGGATTGTTTGTCGGTGTACAGCATCATTTTTCGTTCAGAGCCCGAACTGTGGTTGACATTGTATATTTAAAATTGGATGAATGGAAATATTTGCTTGATTTCTATCCGAAATCGGCTAAACTAGTGAGAAAGAAAGTAGAGAATGTCTATCTAGCTATTTAACGTCTAATGATAATGTGTTATTACCGTTATATGCTAAGAAAGTTAGTTTCCTACTATTAGATCAATTCAAAATGTATTCTAATCATTATTTTACTTATAGACATTAGTATTAATATTTTATGAACCCCTTGTACTATTTTTACGCGTCTGACTCGTGATGAAAATTTGAGAACAAGCACACATGTCGTTATTCAGGTCCAGACTGAAAATGAATATCACGAGTCTGACTAGTGGTCTTAATTTCGAGCTAAGTATAAAAGAATTTATACGTGTAAAAATAGAAGTATTAATGAATTTATACTTGTACTTTTCAATTCAATAATTTGATGATATTTAATTGTTTATTTATGGTGTTTTTAGTTTTAGGTTTGATGTTTGTGAGATAGTCAGAAAACTTATTTGTGTTCAAATACTACTTCTGTGGATTTGCTTTTACATATTTCTATTTCGTTATTAATTAATATAGTAATTATTATTATTTATTCAGAATTTGTTTCAATCTTATATGATAATTAAAGTACTTTTTTATTTTCTAATTCCAATTCATTTTCATTTCACAAGTTGAATCGCGCGTAGTAAATATGGACGAATGCTGTGCTCGGTCCTAAGATAGGTTTCAAGATTTAGCGCGCACGCACGCTACCGCACATCCCTATCATTGCAACAGCCAGGTTTATCTTAGCTCTGCGCAAGGTTTTTTTTTTATTATTAATTGTGTCAGGAGGTTTTACTCCTGACGCTTGCAATTTTTTCCCCTGACGTTTATCAGGGACATTATTTGCACGCAAGGTTTTAAATAATTTTTGAATGTCTCAGTGGCAAAATAATTTACTGCTTGCCTAGTAAAATAGTATTGTTGGATTACCAGGCCACAGGAGTAATGGAGTCTGGATACTAGAAGGATTTTTTCAAACCCGCCTCACTGGGTAACACCTTTAATGTCAGTCTACGCTTTAGTATTTAATGATATGCACCTGCAGTTATACATATGAATTCTGGGCGACCATGCTTCACCATTGACCTCATTGTTTCTTAACATCATTTGAAATTGAGATTAATTTTTAGGTCATTGCCCAAGAAAAAAGTTATTACTAAATTCATTTAATTATTATAGGAAAAACAAAACTGTTTATTGCGATAATATAACAGATAAACATGCAATTTTAGCCTAGATTGCAATAATAGGATCGACAACTTACTTCGCACAAATATACAATTTTTAAGAGTTCTATCACAATATCTTAGTCTTCCTGCCACTTCCGTTTTCTATTAAATCTTTGGGATATCTCGGAAATTTTTTCTCGTCTGTAAAACTCTTCCTCCATAGAGGTTTCATTGTTTGGTTCGATGCTTGTATGAGGTTCAGCAATATCATATACCATAGATTCTTGCGTCTTCTGTATGGACTGTGACTGTGTCAATCTGTAATTTAAAAAAAAAATCTTTACTATAAATGCATGTCTTACAATCTACACTACACCATGTAATGATTAGTCTGTAACACATATAACAAATTTCTAGAATCATATTTAGCAGTCTGTACATTGAATGTTCTTCATAGTTGTAACATAATGGTTAATACGAGAGACTGAAATGGTAGTTTTATAAATTGTCTGGTTGTCCATATGTTGCCACATTACGCAAATATTACAGAACAGATTTTTATATTATTTGGTATATGCTGATCACACCTGTTAATATTTAAAGTTGCACTTGCCTTTTGGCATGAAGTCTGCTATATGTACAATTTATTGTGCATTATAGCTTTTTAATCTATTTATACATATAATAAATTTTTAATTTGGCCTAATCTATACATTGAATATTTTTCTTAAAATTTAAACTAAAACACCTTTTTTTTTGACAACCGAGAAGTAAGAAATATTTTTTGAAATCTTGTGTGTCTGTCTGTTTGAACAGTAATCACGAAAAAAACACTATACGGACTTTCATGAAAGTTGACAAGTACATTATGTATTTAAGGAACAACATTTAGTGTACTCTTTATCCCGGAAAAATTAAAGGTTCCTGTGGGAAAATGAGTAAAAAAATTTTCCTTATTTAATTTGGATTAATTTTTGCGTCAAAAAATATACTAAAAGATACTGTGCCCAAACAAACGGCTAGGTGATGACTAATAAATAAATAAATACTTTTTATTGCAGAAGAAATTTCCATTATTTTGGTAAAATAGATTTTATCTTTTGACCTTTTATAATCCACAAGAACGTAGTTGTCAGCATCAGCTGGTAAAACTTAAAATTTCGATGAAGAATAATGGATTAAAATTTAATACAAATAAGCTATTGGACGGAGGCCCATTTTGGAGGAAACTGTTTACACAGGTACTACATCAGCACCTATTTTTCTCACAAAACAAACATTACCTTTTGTCCTTTTGAAGGCCATTGTAATAAGATTTACCTTATTATGTTAATACAAGGTAAGGAATGCCATGTGACTGCTTAAATATTCTTACTACTGTCTTTTTTAACTGACTGACATTACTTACCAAAATACATAACCGTATATCCTTTAAATATTTCCTTAAAAAAATTTCCTGTATATGTAATAGAGAGCAGTAAAACAGCAGCACAATGTCTATTGTTTGTAGTTACTAAACAAATAACAAGTCACAATTTATTTCTATTGTAGATAAGATTGATTAATGAGTCATTAGATTTAAACTGTTAGTGGAATATAACTGCCACTTACTCAATGAATGTTTTTTAATTATGTTCTTATAATATGTGAAATAGCTAGGACATAGTTTTAAGCAACTTGTTTTGAGTTTAAAAACTCATTTTGATAGTCCAAAACCTTTTTTTAACAACCTATATAAATACATTAAATAATATATAAAAGAAATATTAAAATTATATAAAATTTAAAGGCATGCATACAATTTATACTGTGCAGTTATATTAATAGTCCTATAGGGGAGAAACTTAAAACATACCTTTCACAATTCAGCCGATCTAACTGACTCTGTTTAAAGTCAACCTTGCAGCAAGGCCACTTTTGTATCTTTCCCAGGCATTTATTTAGACACAGAGTATGAACTGCCAATCCACAAGCGGGACAATTGTAACCCTAAAGTTGTACAAATTTCACAAATTATTAATAATGTCATAAATTAAAGTCAGTCTTTAGGTACTTATAATACAATATCAAGACACATTACACCATCCTATTATAGTCAAAAATAAAACTATAATCTTTTTATGTGTTTAAAATTAAAAACATTTGATTTACACAGTATTTAATCCTATAGTTTTTATGGAAATAACATGGAAAAAAACATAATATGTAACATTTTTAACTTGCTTAAACTGTTTATATACACATATATATATGAGTATATATGTATAATGTATATGTATAATATATCTTTATACATATATATATATATGTATAAAGATAAATGCAGAAAAGTTCAGAACAGGATTGTTTTTTAACAAAGCCAAACAAAATTAAAATTATTATATAAATATATAAATTTTTATGTTTACTAACCCTAAAGACAATCTGCTTACAAAGACAGCATTCTTCAATAGTATCTGGCATACTTTGACGTAAGTAACTTTCAAATTCATGTATTGCTCTTACCCCGAGAGCAAAATTATTCTCGTCCTTATCTAAGTAACGCATATGGCACCATGCATTAAGCAATTTCTGAAATTTTTATTAAAATAATTACATTATAAGTTACCATAATAAGAATCAGTTTTTTCTATATTTTGAATAAGAAAATGAGCTTCTATATTTAATTGCATTTACAGATTTTATTTTATTGACTGGAAATTACTTATGTTACAAAATGTTTTTAAATGTAACTATTTCTAAAAAAGCTCACACTATTATTATTTCAAAAAACAAATATGATATTAATATTGGAAAGATTAAATCATAACTGTAACATTGACTCAATATTAGAAATTTATTATCTCATTACAGTACACTATTCTAAATATTTTTTAAACCTACTTGTGCATCTCTCTTAGTAAACGAATTTTTCATACTGCTTACTAAGTTCATTGCATGTATTCCAGTTATTTGTCTCGTTGTTGTAGTCATTATTTGTTCTATTAAAATCCTAAAATATTCTAACTCGGTTGTAGAAAATATGTTTTGAGATTTAGTAGCATCATCGTAGCCAAGCGATAGAAATATAAAGACTTCTTCTGAAGTAAATTCATCATTTGTTACTTTAATTGTTTGTTTATAGGGTCTTATTTCTTCATTTATGTCTCTAATTAAATCTTTAACAGAGGCGTCGACATTGTCTATAACAAATAGGTATGTTTAAATGAGTCACTTATATAAAATATACAAAATATATAGGTAATATGAAATTACACAAAAACCTGTAAATGTTTCCATCATTTGTTCTATTTCTTTCATTGACATAACACCCCGACTAGCGATAGATCTCAAAAGAAATCGATGGACAGGACCGTATGCCATTATTGTGCTTAGCTTTATTTTTAATTATAATAGTTAAAACACTGATTTATTTACAGTAGTGACATATAACGGAGATGACACTGAAATATATTCAACGAAAAACAATTTGTCAGTGTCTATCTTATAACTGTCAACTGTACTATTACATATACAAATAAATGTAATTTTTTTTCAACGCATCCTTTTATTTTCAAAAATTACAAGAGTTCAAAGGTTTACCTTACTGTGACATAATTAAGAATTTTATATTATTTTAATATTATTAAGAAGGCTTCAGCTATGTTTAATAAAGTACTAGTTCATCATTAATAACAAGAGGGCGCTTTTTTGACTATGTATTTAACCTAGCGACATCTAAATTTGAAAATTGTTAACCTTTTTAAATTGCATGGTACAAAAAAGATTTATGTTTAGAAATATTATGCTAATTTACGGCTATTAGGAAAATATTTTTACTGTGGAAGCGTATAATAAATATTTAACAAGATTGTATTGCTGGTTTTGATTTTATACTGGTGATGTTGAAGTTCAAGGGCTACCAAACATATATTTGAAATAATTTAGTCATTTTTATAATTATTCAATTCTTTTATTTGATTAAGTAAAATGTTAAAGATCTTGATGTCATTTGTTTTTCAGGCCATTGGAGTGTAATAAATAACCAACAACAAAAATCAAGTTTTGCACGCACCCTGAGGCTAACCTTAGTGGTAGGATCTGCCGCTGAGAAAGAAGGTAATGCGGCGACACTCAATACCAACACGTATCTTTCGTATCGGCCCCCCAAAAACATTTTCAGTATGGCACTGATTAGTCGGGGAGGGTATGGAAAACGGCGGCTCGCAAATCTAAGGCTTCTCTCCTCTAAGATTTCCCATCCTCTGAGAGATTACTGGGAACGGCATCACTAACAACATCCATCACTGTAAAACCCAACAAGACGCACCCGAAGAAGATAGCTCAGGCACATCAGGAGTATCCATCACGGGGCGATCTTACATTACGGGTGGACCTGGTTGTTTGCTCTCTCCATTGTGGAATATCAGGCCACGGTTATTATATACCTCCTTCTCGTTAACTAAGGAAACCGTTCTGCAAGTTCATAATTAGTTCTTTAAATGCAATTTTTGTAACAAACTTGAAGTTCGTTTATATCTTATGTTAGACGAGACTTAAATATTTAGTTTGATATTCATAATATTATCAAAAAAAGGGAAACCTTACTTTAATGCCATTTATGTATTTAATGACTTTAATGCCAGATGCAGAGCTGTTTGATTTTTCAAAATTTAAAAAAAACATGCAAGCAGTTTTTTAAGTAACTAAAATAAATTCTTGCACTAAAGATTAGGAAATAAGACTAACTAAAATGTTTACGTCGATAAGAATAATTAAAAAAATACTTTTATTAAGCGTACTAGTACTAGCCAACGCTCTTAAAATAGAAAAAAAAAATAAGGGGATTACTACTCTAAGCTGTTAAATGATTAGCAGTGGAAATTTCGTTTACTACTATGAACGTGGCTAAAAGTTTTAATGGACTTTTTGCAGCAGTGCAACACGCCATTATTTAGAGATACTACAAACGCACATGTGTTTATTTATGATCTTAATAAATTGTTAACAATGTTTTTGGAGCATTTAGGTCAAAAACATTTTTAAAATGCTTACTACCTTATCTTTTACTACAGCCAGTAAAGTCACGATCTAAAAATTATGACCTTTAATTTCTATCAGGCCATGAAATATTTTATTTAGTATAATTGATATATAATTCTATTAATGAAACTTCCACTGGATTATAAATAACATAACAAAACATACAAGAAACACACTGAAGACCGTATTTACAGAATTTATTTTATACTTTAAATTATTCATACCTAAAACAGCTATTGAAAATGTATTACAATACACAACTAACTTGTTGTTGTGTGTTTTCAAAATTATTTGAAAAAGCAATAATCAGCATAAATTTTCGATTCATATACTAAGAAATTTCTTGAATGGGAATTTTATAACACTAGTAAAGCAAATATTTCAAGCGTTTCCAAAGCCACAATCATCTTAGACGACATCGTAACTTCAGCGTCAATATTCGAATAACTCGAACTATTCTGCATCGTTTGCCTTGAGGTTTAGATTCCTGTCTCTGTTGGTGTACTCGTGAATTTGCCAACTTTTAAGGAAAGGTCGGTAGTTCATATAAAGTATGTAACGTTCACATTCATATATTTATGTTTATAAATTAAAATAAGTATTATGTTTTCTTTTAATAGTAAATAAGCAAAAGAAAACTAACAATTCTATTTAAAATTATTACAAAAGTCTTATTAGTAACCGTTAACCTTAATGTCACGAGTAAATGAAAAGGGGTCTAATTTTCGCAATTAGGCATCCACCACATATTACAAATGAAGCCGAAAAGATTTATGAAATTTTGCTTAAGCTGTAACAATGTTCACAAATAATATTTTTATTTTTTTCTTCATGAAAAACCTTAATTCAAGAATTAAAATTTCTTATCAAGCGTTAATCACCGCAAAAGCGTCCTATAGCTTGTTTCTTATTCCAGAACGTCATGAAACGTTATATATAATAATTTTATTTTGTAAAATAATATCAAAGTAATGCGTTAAATACTGGTATCTTATGAATTACTATTAGCGAAAATCACAAAACCACAATCACTTCTGGTGATACGTTGCTTAAGCGTCAATATTCAGATAATTTGAACTATTCTGCAACGTTTGCCTTGAGGTATAAATTGTTGTCAATGTTGGCGCACTCATGAATTAGATAGCAAGTGGAACTATTTTGGGAAATTATGAGGTGTACAACGCATTAACAAACATACACTGTTAAATACTTGTAATATTAGGGTTTACGTTTAGTTATTGCATTGGTAAACTTTGGTAAGTATGCAATAGTAGCCCTAGACGTATTGATAATAACTAGTTACTCGGCATCTGCGAATTTAAGGTAGATAAACTTATATATAGGTTAAAATAAACTTAGCATGTGTTTAAGGCAATTACACTACTAAAAATCCTTCCTGATATCAAAAATCGACAATACAATAAAATATGTAAGAGGAAATGTAATAAAACAAAATTAATTTATTTACAACATTAAAATAACTATTATAAAATTCAAAATGAAATTGTTTATCTTTTGTAGTAAAAATGATTTAGCATCCAATATTAAAGTGCAGTTCTTCACAGTGCTCTGAACTTATTACAATGTTCAAAGAAATAGACAGCCTCGCTTTTACCAGATTTATTGAACTGATAAGTGGGTTCAAAACACAATGAAGTTAATTACTAAGTTTAAAAATTCAACATAGTTTTTAACTATATACTTTCATGTGTTATAATACTAATTACTAATGAAAAATAAAAAAAAAAACTATTGTCTATAGGATTTGCAGTATATTTAGATGTAGATAATAGATTTTGTAAAAATGTTTATTTCAGTATATAAATATATTACATATAATGTATCAACTTCATCGAACTCAGTGCTTCTCTCGGAAATCTGTGAATGTTGCAGTGGGCTTTAAGAAGACTAATAGTAGCTAATATCATTCGAGTTTTACATAGCGAATAATTTTTGTATGACTAGAAAATCCATATATTATCAAACTCAAAATATATTTCATTCAATTAGACCTTTACATGCGCTTTGGACAGTCAAATTAATTCAACAGTGGCCCCAAGAAGTAAATATCCCTGAGAAGAACCATGAAAGAAACTCAGAGGCACTGTTTTAAATATCATTAATTGTAGATTTACACTTTTTACCTTTTGTTGATTTGAAGCGAATAAAGTCAAGACAACCAACCTTTTATTTAAAGAAAGAATTAATGTATATGTAAAAATCTACTTACTCTTACTGCAGAAAATAAATACGTAAAGAATTACATATCACACTGTACCTGAAATTTTTGTATTATGCTCTTTAAATTCGTAAAAAAAATTTACAATCAATTTAACAGTTCGCGTTCTGTAAGGCGCCTGATATTTTGTGTTCATTCAGAATATTCAGTCAGTCCCTCTATTCATATTTACATTGCTCTCTACAATGTTTTTTGAATGGCACTCGAAGTGCAGATTTTATGTGGACATTGTGAAGTGGTAAACATACAGTGAAACAAGCATATAAAGTGCAAGTAATAAAGAAACTTTAAATTTTATTTATCTTTTTAAAAACAAATCAAAGCCATACACAGAATTTGTGATATTTTGTTTATTAGATATCTATTATATATTCTTCTGAAATTTACTGATCTATAGAATTTTAAGATATTGAGAAAGGTAAAAATTATAAAACAAGCGTAAATTTTTTGCGTACATAATAATTAAGGATTGTCGATAAAAATATATTTTGTGTTTGCAAATAAGAACTTCTGTCTAATGATTGTGTAAAGCAAAAACTGTTTATAATTAACTTTATATGATTGCTACCGCTTAGCAAAAATAATCGTGATTATTAAATTAAAGTTGTTACAAAATAGCGTTGAATACAAAAGTAGTATTAAACTCCGAACTCGTGAGTGCTTGTTGCACTACAAAATAATATCCAGTCCGCTTTCAATTCACGTTTACAGAGCTCTACAATAATATTCAGAAAGGTTGAGAGGCACCTCCAAGAGAAGTACTTTTTTATGTTCGCTAGAGATTGTAGGCGGTATACCGACAGCAAATAACGCGACACGACTAAAACATTTATACTCAACATATTTTAATTATTCATTTCATTAAATAGTCAAGTTTCATGAACAATGTCAACTATTTCCTTTTCAATCATTGTTGCAATTTTATTTTTTATATTTTATTACCTATATTTTTGTTGACTTCAGATAATAGAGTGTTACTAATATTTAATCTTGTAATAAATTGTTTAAATGTAACTACTGAACTAAGAGTTAAAACATTAAGTATACTTTTCAACCCGATTTCATTAATAAAATGTCTGTGAAATTTAATAAAAAAAGAAAAAAAAGGATTGTGTTTACTTCAATGAAAGCAAAGAGTAATTTTTTAAGTAAAGAGCCAAGGATTTACACACCACGCCAGCCGCCGTCAACAATTGACACTTGATTGACGCACTTCGAACGCTACTGAATTAAAATTCTATCACAAGCGTCTTTCAACAAAGCGAGTCTAAAAATGTAATAAAAATTAACCCCCTAGAGACGTTATATTAAAGAAATTGATGAAATATTTAAAAAAGTAAACGATGGTTTAACGAGTAATGAACTAAAAATGTACATAACCTTTGATGTAATCGTAAATGAAAAATTGAAATATTCTGACTATAAAAAATATACCAACTGTAAATATCCATATATTGCAAATGTTTTAAATGCTATTTATTTTATTTAATTTTATGATTCTTGTACAATTTCGGAAAAAAAAATTAAATTATCCTGATCATAATGAAAAGATTATATAATATATACAATATTAGAATCAATTTACAATATTAAAATTCTCTATTACTAAACCTCAAATGTCTATATAATTTTTTTAAATAATAATAAGAAAATTTTATATAGAGTTATTTTTCGAACAAAAAAACTATACTCTAAATTGGTCATCTATAAAATATAATAGGTCATCTACAACAGAAATGTACACGACAATTTTATATTATTTCTACGCGGCCGAGGAAGATAAATTGAAATGCCTAAAAAGATAGGAATCAATAAATTTATTAAAAAGTTTTGTCAATAAGCTTTAGAATTTGTAATACGCGCTAGTTAGTACATATCTCTTTTGTAGCGAAATAGTAATATTTGGAATCCACACATCATAGAATAACATTACGGTGTGGGTTCAGATGAATTATGCGCAAAATGAAGCTATTGAGGCCTTATTAAATTGTTGTCTGTGTCTATTCTATGTATCAGTATAAGCGTTTTCATTTGAATCTGTATAAAATTTCGACGAGATAATTTTTTATTTAATATTTACTACTAGATGGGTTTTTGTTAAATCCATCGACTCAATATTTCAATCTTAAAAAAAATTAAAAATCTTATGAAAAATAATTTAATAATATCTAATTCAAACTTATAATATTAAATTTAATGCTAAATATCAACTTAAATTATTATTTTTTATGATTCTTTAGGAGGAGGCAAAAGATTATATACCAACATAAAACGCATATATATATATCTTTAACTTAAAAACTGTTAACATATTTATATGTCTGTATTGTAAATAGTATCGGATTGGTACCCTATAGTATACGAAAAACTTGTAACGGTATAGAAGATAGAGCAATTAGAGAACAAACCGGTAAGGCTTTAATAGGATTGTCGTGTGCAGCACAATCCAATTGTGCTTGCCTGCTGTTGTTCAATGAAGCGCAAATTGCAAACTATATTTATGCTCTAAAAATCGAAAACTTTGTTAATATTTAATAAATGAAGAACAAGGGTTCACACAGACACTATGTATGTTATTGGATTATTGTTCTTATTAATCGTGTATCGCTGTAAGATATAACGAATTTAAGGAAATAAAATACACGTATTTTATCCCGAGTTTCACTCCATAACATACTTTATAATGGTCGACGAAAAGCGATATCTTAACAATTACCTCTAAGGATAAACAATCCAGATGTTGTTGTTATAACTTTTAAAAATTGTTAGCATGAAGGAGCCATTGGCTAGCTATAGAAACTAATAGATTAATTATCGAAGTCTGTCAAAGCTGTCGTGGTCATTAGCGATCGTTAATTCTCTACACGGGTTTGAAAATTAAGGCGCTCTATTGCTAATAGCTGGTTCAAAATTTGTTTCTTTTATTAATTTAAAGGAGATTAAATGTCATTAAAGATTAGTCATAAAATGTATATAATTTTCTAAACTAATTGTGAATCTTGGTATCGAAACATGAAGTATTTACTTTAAAAAAGAAATGATGTCGAGAAAGTAATCTTCACACTTTTGGTTTCAGTAAACAATTTTCTTACCGGTTATTGGCTAACACTTGGCCTTGATTTCATCTGTTGTTAAATATTTATCTAAACATTGTCATGAAAACGCCCTAGGTGAACTGAATTAACTGTAACTGAATAAATATTTCTGCTTCCAAATGTAAGAACGTCGTTTACCTTGTGACATATTAATTTTAAATACCTAGTTGAATATTACTTATCGCTAATCAAAATGCGATAGGAAGCGTGTGCTATATCTAGTCGTAGTATATCACTATAAAACTGAACACGGCATAATAATATCACAGATGCATACTAACGAAAGTAAGGTCTTTGTAAATGTACATTAAGATTTAGGATTATTGTTATGATTATGATATTGAAATCGTATATTCCAAGGATATCCATCTCCGTGCTTTATAATTCACATATATCTCTGAGAAATGTATAATAACAATCTTCATAAGAAGTTTCGAGAGGTGCTTCGATTTGTATTTTGTATTTGAAATATGCACGTTTTGTGCCCTACACAAGCAATACCTGAAAGTATTGCATTGATCTTATTATCGACAAAGCAAGTACATAGGTATTATATAAACGATACTGTTAGGTTTAAACAACATTATTATTATTAAAATATTGGACTTATTTAGACTACCTCCACTAATTTTAGAGATTCTTAGTTTCAATTACGTGTAAAATATTTTTAAGTTAACCTATTACGCTTTCTTAAGTAGTACACAATGGTTTATTTTTTAGAAATCATTATTATAACGAGACATCACCTTGTATTAATAAAGAATAAAAAATGAAAGTAAATTAACTTTAACCTCTGTCCAGCGCTCAAGAGAAATTGTATTTAATAAATTAAAAAATAACTTTGGAGTTCAAAGAATGAGTTTTTCACAGAACATTGGCTGAATAACAAGTAGTTCGGCATATTTGTTCAGTAGTATTAAAATGTATTAATTTCAGTTCATTTTTTAATTAAAAGTAAGCTTAATTTATAAATTAGACGAGGCAGCCTTGTCTCAAAGTAAGAAGCGTAAATTTGATATGATGCAGAAATTGTTTCCCATAATTTTAAGTAGCGCTACGTTGTTATGTTTTCTGAAAGTAACTTGCCTTCAGGTGTAACAATGAAATCTAAATAAAGATTGATATATTATAAGCAACCATTAGATTATACGAAAATTAAACTTGCATTGACATATATACCTATGCAACTGTACTAGTACCTAGCATTTGTTATAGGTTGCGGGTTAACACTTGACCTCGATTTCACCTGATGTTAAGTGACAATGAGGCCGTGGAAGGTAAATTTTGCTCAGAATGCTCATGGCTCTCATGTGTATGACTGTCGGAAAACAGTAATGCTGTTATGGCGGCAGATTAAAATTGAGGGTGGTAGCCGGTCGATCGGGTTTGAAAAAACCCTACTACCATCCAGACATCACTACTATTTTGGCTCGAGAATCAAATGCGTTGCAAGGTGAACGGTAGACTAGTGCGCCGCAGAAGCAGTCAAAAATAGATGGTATAAATTTGAACTACTTATGTCTACTGTGTGAAATTTTATCCTGTATTTATTTTATACAAAAAGGTACAACACCAAGAGCATCTTAAGGTTAGTTTTTATATTTAAATAATTCAATAGAAGCTGCACCCTTGAAAACTGAAATGTTAATGCTTGGTAATATAATAAAAATGTATTACCTTTCTAGGTGGTATCCGCTAAGAGTCATACAACAAATGAAATTTACTTGTAAAAGAGATATTAAATAAAAACAATTTAAAATTTTACTCCGCTTTTTTAATATCGAAATTGATTTTTGTGATTTTTGAAAACTATAAATATCAAATAAACAGTGCTCATGTTATAATAGACGATTTGAAGAATCTGACTTGAATTTAATTAAGTTACATCAAGCTGGCAACTGTTCAAATATCTCGTTGGAAAAATTGATATATCCTGACTTCGTAAGACCTCTATTGACGTTTAATTTTTCTTAGTCGAAAAAAAATTATTACGATATTAATAACACAAAGTTTTATGTAAACAAAAAACGATTTTAATATATAAATAAATTGTCATAAGTAATTGATAAAATAAATCTAATAATATAAAGACAAGGATCTATTTTTAGAAGCCTAAAACTTATTTAATTAACAAAATATGTTGGTTCATTCAATGATATACTCATATCGAATTTAATGAGATTGACTAATAAAACCGTGTAGATTCGGCAAAAAATATGTTACAGAAACATTGAAAACCAAAGTAATCACGGTTAAATCTGAATTTTAATTGCTCTGCTAATTGTCAGCCACAGTCGATTGCAAGTGACACTTGAACAGACACAATCGAGACCGATTTATAAAAGAATTAACAGGGAGTGAAATTGTAGAAAAAAGAAAAAAGTGAATGGTACCGATTGGATAATAACGATTTTAACGATAATAAAAATTGTTTCAATTATTTTTATTTTTTCTCTATGATATCTAGCAATTCGATGTGATAACTACATAAAAAGTAATATATTTTTTTTAATTAGTGCAAATGGAAAATGTTAGAAATAAAGTAATATAGAAGTAAATTTAAATAAAGTTTTCGCAAAAGTTTGAAGATTAAGATATTAAGAGTTAATTTCGGTTGAATTATTTTGATGTATAATAAAAACAACACTAGAGTTAACTAGAGAGTGTTGATATTTTGCAAAAATCTTGCTATTTATTTTGAATGACAACGAAAGAGTTTGAAAGTACTAGAAGAAGAAAAACATTCAGAATCGTGTTTACACCATGCTTAAAATTTTACTTGGCATACAATAGTTTTTATTACTTCGATGTTAATATTCTACATATATGATCAAATTATTGTTTTTTTTTAAACTATACGTATTTAGTATCTTTCGGAAATGTTTAGCTTTCCAATAGCCATACTTTTAATTTTAAAATAGCGATTTTATTATATATAATGAATAAAGGACAGTAAAAACATAATTTGTATTCTTGCAATTGAATGTATTAGAAATAATATATGTAAAAGGTAATAGATAATTTGTTTGTATTTGTTTAGAACATAGAATGAAAAAAGCTTATTCGGTAGATTTTAGAGCTAATTTGTAGTATTTAAATACTTCTTGTGATAATTTCATTTAATGCAAACAATGAAAAGTTAGTGATACAATAAAAAACAGATATAGCGACTGCTTTTGGATATTAATGTTCTCACATAAATTATTCAATTTCATCACATTTGAAAGTATTTAGATATCAATTTTAAATTATAATGCATGTTTACGTATCTTAAAATAAATGAAAATTTGTAACCGTAAAATGATCATTCCATCCAAATTCAACACAATTTTTGTAATATTGTGGGAAAACTAGTTTAAAGACATTTATTGTTGCAACTTAAGTGTTACTAAAGTATACAAATATAGGATGTATAAAACAACTCATTATCCGTATTATGCAAATACCGCTAACAGCATAGCTCCGTCGAAGTCATGGGGGTTGCGGTTTTAAAGGGAAATTTGCTCGATACTATACAGCAATTATTTGCGTAACTGAGCATAAATTTATCCCGAACAATATATTCAAGGTTATTTATTTATATTATTGTGTAGATTGTAACTTTTTATAAGAAAAGTTGAACCGACAATAAGATTTAACTAACAACTGGTCCAAAACAGTTTACTATCTTCTACATTTCTAGGATTTTTTCCGATAAAACTGTGATAAACTTGTACTGTACACTGAAGTGAGAAAATAAAAAAAATACAATTTTCAATTTAAGAATCTGTTATTTACCGCCGACCGAGTTAGTAATGAAGAACGAAAAAGTATGGCAATTAAATTTGTTATTACAACTTATCTTTAAATCTCAAACAGTCCATCTAAGATATGGAATTTATATTGTCACTTGAAGAACTATACCGAAAACAATAAAAGACACAGAATTTGTTTTTTCAACCTGCTACTATTTTCAACCTGCAAGTGTTCAGAAGTCGAACAGTTTTAAAATAGAAAGTTAGTAGAATTGCATTCAAGTTCAATTCCAGCTCCGTTTTCGATATAAATCCAAATTGGTCCATTAAAAGTTTTAAATTGCCACAAAACCGAGTCGTACAAATGTTCTATTGAACGACCGGTTCTACTGCTTCAATTGTCTTTACAAAATTATTGTACCTTTTTTAGTTGAGTATCAACTATCCTAACATTTGCAAGCAGGTCGCAACCGGCTTCGTTGAATGTTAGAATAGGATTAAAAATAATAGTTAAATGGCTCTATATTAAGGTGACATAAGAAATAACTAATAGGAGAAATGAAACGATTTAGGTTAAAATAAAAAAAAATGCTCGAATAAGTATGATTCTATCTCAAGATTTTTTTTTGTTTATTTCCATTAATGACTTAGTGATAAAAACTGACGGTAACCACTTACATTTACATTTTCTAGTTAAAAATATTACGTTATTGTGAGTATTTTTCGGATTTTCAAATTGTCTTCCTTATTATGACTAGTCATTGATAAGGCGATTAATGTTCCATTACTTAAGTGCCCTCTCTTAAGGTAAGCCTTGTTGATGTTTAACACTTTGTTTCCAATTATAGACAATATTCTGAAAAAAAGTGTAATCGTTAAATGAGGACACTTTTTCAAATAATGATTGAATTTAAATAAGATCAACGAATAATAAATAAATAAATAAGACTTTTATCTAGTCTTATTTTAATTGCTATACTTTTTATGTATACATTTACTGAATAGTTAAATATTTATCAAAATTAGAGACTAATCGGAATCGCAATGAAACCCACGATTAGCTCTATTAAAAAAAAAAACAAAGACTATGAGTAACATTGAAGAAATAGTTTTTTATTCTATAAAATAATTTCAGTCGACAACTGGCGTCGACCAAAATGATCATTGCATGAGTCCTTTTTAATTTGCCACGTATAAACCTGTAATCAATTACGTTCAAAGTCCGCAATGAAAGTTAGATTGCAATTGTGTACTTGATACCGGCGAGCGGAAATTGAACTGGTAAATCCTAATTGAACACTGTACAAACCGAACAAGGAAACTAATCCCCGCTGAACAAAAACTTCATTATTATCTCGGTTCACAATTTCACCTACGTTAAGCAATGAACATTACCGGATGTAAAAACTCTGCTTATTTATTTAACCATTTTGTGTTAAGTCAACTATAACATGCATCAATAGTAAGCATTAAAATGCAAATTGAAAGCATTTGTTTAGTAATCACATAATAAATATATCACTATTGTCAAAATAATAAATAAAAACATTTACCAATATACTTGCGTAAAATATATTCATAATTTTATGATTGGGATATTATGAATTATGTTCTTATGTAAATAGTATAATAACAAATTTTTGCTATTTTTTCAGTGACAACAGTAAGTTAAATGATTAGATTCACGCGACAAAAATTTTCTACTTAACTGGTAATTATATTAAAAATAATATTTAGCAAATATATCTTTACATGTAAGGTACACTGCCGGCCAAAAGTTCGAGACCACTTTGTACACAGGTTATAATTTGCAAAATATTTTAAATCTGCGTATGATAACGTAACAATATGAACACCT
>DWQX01002645.1:0-20895 GCA_018245475.1 Pharmacophagus antenor | reverse complement strand
TTTTTTTTAATGAAAATTTCGTTCACTTATGAAATTGAATAAAAAAAAATGTTAACTGATATGTAAATTTGTTATTGACCGGTGATATTTTTATGCGAGATTGTTAGAATTATTTACGTAATTGTTTTTTTTTTAAATTTCGTATTATGCAGGGATAAGGTTTAATATAATTTTGTATATTGACATCCGAACCACCTTTGATATACAAAATAATTCATTTTGTTTCTGTTATTTTTTATTTTGACTGGTCCGTTGGTATAATGGTAATAACCCTGCATCTTACACCACAAATCGATTCTCGCTAAGTACAAACATTCATGTGATGAACATTTATAGCTATTCTGTATCCGGTACGTACTCAAATATATCTTTTTTTATCGGTTATGGCTACTAGGGCCTAGATTTTACCTGATGATAAGTGACAATGATCCCTATGATGGTGAAGCATTTTCACCCAAAATACACCTTAGCTCGCACACGTACGAGTGCCAGAAGACAGCAATGCTGTTATGGCGGCAGATTGACATTGAGGGTGGTAGCTAGCCAGAAAAGTTTGAAATACCCTACCACCATCACTCCTGTGGCCCAGAAACCAAACCCGGGAGTTCCACATTACAAGGCAGGCGGCGACCACTGCGCTACGGAGGCAGTCGAAAGTCTACGTACGTATATAAATCTCTACTAACGCACACTACAGGTAGCTGCTTAACTACGTATCTCAGTATCGGCGTGTGTTGTGAAAAATAAATTTCTAGATTAAATCTTTACATTGGTGCATATATTTCAACCGATTGAATTCGATGTTAAAACTCTATGGTGATGGCCGTGAAGTTACTACGGAAACTTTTCATTATCTGTGCTATAAACAAATAGGCCAGGCCTTAAGTAAAAGCCAATTGGGCGTTTTAAATACCGCCTTTCGCTCCATACTTCTGAAAAATCGATAAAGGGTAAATTTAGATAATTGAGTAGGCGCTGAAGATTTTCCAAAAACTCTTACCTTTTTCACCTTGCTTGAAAATTAATTTAAGCAAAAGGATCACAGCGTCTAATATCGTAGCAAATATTTGTTTGTTATATTGAATAATATAATTACTCATAGCTGTCATTAAAAAATATATCTTAAAATGTATATTTTTAGGACGAATCTCAAGTAGCACTATGTCTGTACATTGAATATTTTTTAAGAAATTGTTTCTGTAACGATCACTACGTTCGATATAGACAATGAAATATTTATTTCGAAGAATCTGAAAGTTGCCGAAACACTCAAAAACCTTGGTATAATAAGTTCATCACCTTTTATCGGCTATAGGCTAACACTTGACTTCGAATTCACTTGATGTTACGTGACGATGGGGACGTAACTGGTGAAACATGTTCGTCAAGAATACTTCTTGCTCTCACAAGCATAATCGTCGGAACACAGCAATTCTGTATTACAGCTTAACATTGATCCAGCTTGGCGGGTTTGAAAAACTATTCCACCATCCAGACTCCGCTATATGATTATATACCATTACTGCGAATTTCATTACAGCTAGTCATGTGTGATGCGGACGCTGTATGTTTACGAAATTGCTATTAAATAATTTACAATTTTAACGTTTCATGTTGTTTCTTAAAGTGATGACTTCAAACGGCATTTTTGGAGGAATTATTTTTCATTGCTTTTTATTTATTCATAAATTTTTGTCCACTACGTTTTTTGCATAAGACCGATATTATACTAAATAACTTTTGCTGTCCTACTACTACTACCTGCTAAAGTCTACTTTAATGTTAAGCGGTAATGTATGTTGAGATGTTTTCGACAGAATTTCATGTATGTATAATAATAATACATTCTTATAATCCTATAAGAAGCAATTGGGAATCACGTAATTTCATTTTTGATATAGCTAATTAGTTAAAATTTAAAAATAAATAATGAATAACTTTCTTTATTTATTAATAAAAAAAAAATAAATAAATAACAAAACTTACATGTAAAATGTGAAAAATGAAAATTTTAGAATAAAAATGAAATGAAATACTGAAACGCAAGTAGATCAAATTGAAAATTGTATAAGTCCCTTGAGTACATAACCGGGTTGAGTTTCGGAGTGTTCCGAATGTGAAAATAAAACAGAATGAATAGCTAAAACTATCCCGTTAGCAATTACATTGAAATAAATTTTTAAAAGAGTTTAATTTTTGAAGTTTTACATTTCCGAACGCGAAACGGGAAGGGATTGAAGTAAATATTATCAACTTCTTCTATCCACGTAATTGCTTCTCCTTAACACTAGATTTACCGACACATTTTTATGGTTTTCTTTTCGTATCTGTATTAGTTTTGTGCATTATTGCATTCATAATTTTTGCCTGTTTCGCAATAAAGTATATAGAACAATGTTGCTAGAGGCGGTATAAAAAAATAAAAATATCAAACGCTTATCAGTATACGTACCTTCTTATATAGTCAAAATGACTGGTCCGATAAATCTAGTGTTAAAAAATGTCTACCGACGTCGTGTGTGAATTGTTAAGCTACACAAAGTTATACGCGTTGATGACGTGATTTATATCAATAATTTAACAATATCACATATTGACGATTTTCCAGAATTTCGAAAAGGACAGTTGTACAGTAGGCCCCTTTTAGTTACATTTTTTTCATCCTCTGATATCTTTAAACATATATCACGCATCCTGCAAAAGCATTACCATCTGAGTGTTATTTTACCTTTTCCATCTCGATAACACTATATAATTAATTGTTATACAATTATAATAAATATTATGCGGTCAACGACACAAAACGAGATATGTCGTTGTTCTTGAAATACCAGCGACATGTAACTTTTTCACAAGAGTACATAAGTACAATTGACTTTTGACTTATTTATTATTTTCAACGTTATAAACAAACATGAAAAACTGAAATTGTTTCAGCTAGTGAAAGAATAAATTGACGTGCTTTGAATGTTGCTATAATTTTAATTGAAGATGATAAGACTATCAGTTATTTCAGCTGGTATTAACTGTCATTTATTGTAACTACATATATGTTAGAGGTGTATTATTTACTAAATAGTTGAATAGGCTTCTTTAGTAACAGGAGTTCTTTATAATTCTCAACTTAAACTGAGATTAAATAACTCATCTCTAATCGGGATATAGACATATCTTTTTTTTCCGCTTAAATGATGATATTTGTGAAATCTGTTATAACCATCTTCCTTATGTAGAGGCTGTGGCGTAACCATTTAGAAATCAAACAGTACTTGTAATGATTAATAATGTATTTTGTATTGTACGACTAAGTCTTGTCGTGTGTCACAAATGCAAATGGAAATCATGAAATATGAGTCATCGTATATACGTATCAAATTAATTCTAAACCAAAATTTGGCTCGATATTGTGTTATTTGTCTATACATCCTTGAATAAATCTACTCAATTACAAGGGTGCTTGTCGCGTTGTGTATGGGGTATGATTTGTATAGTCTGGAAGTGACAGGTTTATCTCATATGAAACAGACGCCCACTGAACAAAGCGAAGATATTTGACGACAAACTTTACCTAAAGCAGTTTCGAACAAGTAAATAACCATCCCCTTATGTGCTTGTTAGAGTGTTTATATATTACGTCACACCATTTACGTTGTAGAAATACTTTTATCTGTTAAATATTTCTCTATATAAAGACAAAATCAATACTTTGGGCTTGGGTTCACTATTTTCTTACTCTTTAATTTTTAAATTTTTCTTTAATGGCCACGTGGAAAATAGTTCAGCCGTTTTACGTGAAAAAAGACTACGTAAAAAAGAATTATTTTAATAAAGGCTTCACAAGTGCGAACGTGAATTGTGATATTTTTTTATCAAACCAACAAAATTATTTTGCATATATTACTAGAGGTTCTGGTACAGATATTTTTTTTTTGCTAAATTGCATATTTAAGTACAAACGTCTAAGGGTCCAAAATTAAATGAATTCAGGACTGTTCCAAATTTTATGTCTACAACCTTTGCATAATAAATTATGATGTATTATGCAAACACAAGCATTAATAATGCTCTTGAAACATGCTTTTGACTGCTTCTGTGGCGCGATGGGTTACCAGTTTTCCTTGGAACACGCAGGTTCCACGATTCCCGGAACACAGGTATAGTAGAGTCTGGTTGATGGTAGGGTTTCAAGAACTCGCCTGGCTTGCTGTTACCATTAATTTCAATCGGCCGCTATAACAGTATTACTGTATTCCGGCAGTCGTTTACATGAGAACCAGAAGTATTCTGGGCGGATACTTTTCACTATCTACAGCATCATTGTCACTTAACATCAGGTGACATCGTAGTTAAGTGTTAGCCCATAGCCGATAAAACAAAACGTTTTAAACTAAACATTTCCCAGCCCCAGCGAACTCATATTTTACAATGACATTAGGGATTTACTAAATAGAAGAGGAATGGGCAATTATTTCTATAATTATAGCTACTTAAATCCAGTGTACATAATAATAATTTCTAATTAATCACTGTCTATCCACCGCAACAGAATCCACTTGTACATAATCACGCATTTATAAAGCGTTGGGTACGAAATATTTGTACATCATCATTTAAATACCAGCGCCCTTGTAATTGTTTTAATTAAAACAATTTGTTTATCAAAACGTACCTTCAAAGCACAAACGCTGTTGTTCAATTAATCAAATTCCCTTTTCGAGTGCGAAGTGTAATACACGAAATTCATACCGTACTCTTTGAAGTGCTTTTTTTTCAAGTATTCCATTATTTATGAGAATTCGGAGTACGAAGGAAGACCTTCAAATCAACGCATTCTTGTTTCAGAGATTGCGACAAATTTAATAATTTATTACATTATATAATGAAATATAATTTTGTGTATCTTTTCAGTTTTAAAGTACCTTCGTGGGAAAATCCTGCATTGGATATACTGCCGCTACTAAGTGTAACGAAAGATATGTGTCGGACTCTTACCGACTTAAATCCCACAGTGTTCCTTTTAACGCACGAGTCGGTAGTATAGGAATGCTTTTGCACACTACCGTAGTCCCGACAGCGTAAATCCTTGTGGGGTCCCCTTGTGAGGGTGGTGTTAGTGTACCCTCCCATTGAGCTGTTAGAGACGCACTGTAGTAGCGACGGAACTAACCTCAATCCGCCGCCAGGCTCACTTATGGGGGACGAAGAAAGGTGTGAACCACCCTTCTTCGGCGCCTTGGTCTTTTTTGGCAAATCAGAAGATCGGAGTTCCTTTCCCTCTCCCTATCCGCAGCTTCCTACCGCGACATCACTTGATTACTTTTAAAGTACCTAGAAACTATACATATACCTAGGGTATAGAATATGTAATATTCTAAGTCGTGACTGACTGATTGACCCTTATATTAACGATAAGCCAAAACTGCTGATCCTAAAGATATAAAACTTGGAGGACGTATTCTTTGTGATGTGGTCTGCAAGGAAATGGTTTTATTCCGAATTTACGAAATTACATCCCAAAGGTGGGAAACGGAGGGTTCAAATTTCAATGGATCTTTTCATTTTCTAAATCTCGATAGACAGAATTTGGTATACATATAAGAGAGGGATTTATTTTAATATTAAATAAAAAATACAGCGCTCTAAATACAATTTAAGCCCGTGACTGCTGGTCACATATGAAAGGATAATTCATATGGAACAACGAGCAAAACCGTTTTCATGGTCTTGATTAAAATCACCGCGTGGAATGTTTGGGGGGCTCGTGGAGAGTCCCGCATACCTCACTCCCTTGAATATCAGGGCAAGCATTTTTATCTTCAATCAGAACTAAATTCCTAAAACACAATCCCAGTTTTTTGTTCGTTCTACTCAATAGTAGATGCTTTGCGAACTTAAATATTTCATGATTAAATTTGAGTATTGGAGTGATATTATGTAATAAAGAAAAAAACTAATTTTAGTCTGGTAATTGTATAAGAAACTTACAAGTATTTCATTGTTAATAGTGCAGCATTTTTTTGTGTAAATATGAAGAAATGATCATATGCTTCTGGCAGCGGGGGTATTAGCGAAAAATGCTGCCTCACTGTGTATTATACTATGTTCTTAAGTTATGGTCATACCACAGCAATAATATGAATTAAAGTTGATAATTCATAATTGTAACTTACACGTACTGGTAAGGAATATGAGAAGATTAAAAAATCACATTATTAAATAACTTTCACTACATAAATATGTTTTAGATTATTTTTGGCCCGACCCCGTAGGCACGTCTCTGTCCCAGTAAGACGAGCGGTCTATCGGATCGTAAGTTGTTACCACAGCCTATAAACTGCCATAAACTGCCTCGGAGAAATCATTTTATGCTTTTTTAACAAAAATCGGACCTAGCTCTACAGTTACAAACAAAAATATTTGAAAATTCAAATTTAGAACACATTCAAATGTAAAGAACGGAAACGGAATTATAATGAGATTAAAACGGTCCCTTCAAAATTACAATTCGTACTGTTTATATTTAGATTAGGCGCGGAATCTGTTAACGACCGACTGCGGAACAATTATCGTTAATCTTCAGTCCGTAATATCTCCCACTGGTTTATTATTGTTAAATTTCCTTAGTACCAGCTGGGTATACAAGAATTATATATTTATTATAACTACCATATTACAATTAATTGATACGATGAATCTGTATAATTTTGATCGTGCTGCGCTGGTTCAACCATCCTTAATCCATTCGAGTTGAGTTTTCTCGATTATTTGATGAAAATATTTTTTTTTTCGTTACATAAAATCTTCAATGTTTTTTTCAAAGCTTGCTTACTTTACACATCATACAGAATGATTGATAGTTTCTTTTAATAATTATTAAGTGGAAATATAAACCATTTTGAGTGTTTACTGATATAATTTAAAATCTTATATAGCTTCGGATAAATTTTTCACGCCCGGTGTGCAACAGATCCCGAGTGTATGTCGAACATGATCATCCTGAATATGAGTCCGTAAAGCCAACGAGATTATTTTCACCGCTACCGTGGCGCAGTGGTTGCCCTCTTGATTTCTAACACGGAGCTCCCGAATTCCATTCTGTGGCCACGTCAGTGGTCTGGACGCTGGTAGGATGTTTTCGAACCCGCCATCTAGCTACCACTCTCAATATGCCGCGGTAACGGCATTGCTGTATTCCGGCGGTCATGCATGTGAGAGAAATATTCTGGGCGAGTGCGCTTCACCGCCTACGGCCTTTTTGTTACTTAACATCCGGTGTAATCGACGTAAGCTAATCAAATAATTAATCAAATCTATATCGATTTTACAAATATTATTTACATCTTTTCGCAGAAAAATTCCCATCATAACTATTTACTAAGTGAAAGAGAGAGATAGGTATAAAAGAGTTCTGTTTCTTTAAATATGAAACAAATCCAGAGTATTCTGCACATTATTTAGTAAATTTTTTCATGTCTTAATTTTATAACGATAATGAATTTAATAATATTCTAAAAAAAATATCAGTTACATGGATAAACTTCATTTCAAGTTAAAAAAAATCAAAGTACGTCTATTACTTTGATTTTTTTTTAAAGATGGATGTACAAACAATGGATGAAAACGCATCGTTCATTTAGAAAGTTTCACTGTACCACTAAGAACTAGACATAAATTAATGAATAGTTTCAGCGTGTTAGAGAATAATTTATACCGAATCGATTCGAACGCCCTTTCACAAGGTCACCGACCGCTCTCCTGCTGATATGAATAGTTCTTTAAAATTTATCTACGCGGCAAGAGTTATGGCCGGAGTTCGGTTTTATTACAGCCCCTAGAGGGGCGGAATAGTAGACACTTGACAATCTGATCTCTCTAAAAGCAGTCTCCATAGTTTCTTATAGTCTTACTGGAAGAATAGATTGTTCTGTAATATTGAAATGTAAAAATATTTACGAAAATGTTTTTTAATACCTACCTTACCGTAATTATTAAAGTTATCACTGTATTTTTTGTCGGTTATAGGCTAAAACTTGACCCCAATTGACACATGATGCTAAGTGACAATGAGGCCATATAAGGTAACGCGTCGTCGTATAGTATTCTCTAAGATAGATAGTGTTGTGTACGTAACCCATTCGATGCCACGAAGGTCACCGAAGACCGGCAACTTTAGAGAGTGAAAAACGAGAAATGTCAATATTCACCGATTTTCTATAATTAACATATTAATGTAATGGCTTTGTGACCTCTAGCACTAATCGTATATAAAAAGCTTTGAATCCATTTCAATTGTGGACACAGCCCTAGCTATCTACCACGACGATGAAAGCTTAATGTACAAATAAAGACTAACTAAAATATTAATTAATTAATCTGATAATTTTAAATAAACATTATCAAAACGGTCAAAAAAAACGGTTTAATTTATTGACAAATAGAAGCGTAAAAATGTCAGAATTTCGAAAGATGATAATTTATATATGTATATACTATATTAAAAAAGTGTTTTACTTTTTTTAATAAAGCATATATATATTTAGCTATACATGAGTAAACTAATTTAATAAGTTTATAAGTATAATTTTTTTTATTTCAGCAACGTTTTCATGATTAGGTTAAAATGAAGAAAATAAAAATTAGTGTTGAAACGCTGCTTACTGCAAATATTATATAATCGTTTATATTCTTTATTTTCTATGCCAATATAAAGTTTTTAAATAATAAATGTTATCTAAAAAAATCGAGTTATGCCAAGCGATAAATTTTTTTAATTATAATAACGGTGGTTGTTCGCTTTTAACACTTTTCACCGCTGGGGTTTTTAAAAGTTATAGAATAAAGGAAGCGGTAGTTGTTCGTTAGAACAAACCTTACGAGAACTCCTCGCCAGGCGGGAAGCCTCAGTAAGAGAGCGTTTACATAAACCGCAATGAAGTGCAGAGTAAATTTTAATTTGGATACGTATGTCTGAATTTTTTAAGTTTACGTTTTTAAGGTTATAAATATCATTGTGACTGCTTACGTGGTTTACCTCTCGCTTCGTAACAACAGGAGTACTGGAGTCAGAATAGTGTTAGGGTTTTTCATACCCGCCTGGTGAGCTACTGCCCTCGATGTATGTATGCAATGTTGTGTTACAGTCATATATGTGAGAACGAGAAGTAGTCTGGGCGAATACGCTTACCCATCTGAGGTCTCATTGTCGCATAACATCGTGTAAAACGAGGCAAATAAATCATTTTAATCAAAATAGAGATAAACGTAGAAGAAGTTTCTAGATACTCTATATTGTTTTAATTGATGTAGCTTAATGCATGATCACAAACCCACCGAAAGCGTGTCTGATTAGTTATCACTCTCAAATTGTGAATTTTCCACCTTAACAGCATTGCTGTGTTTTGGAAGTCACATATAGGAAGGCAAGAGTATTCTTTACTATTATACTTGACTATCTACTACCTCATCATCACTTAACACATTATCTATCGGTGACAAAAAAGAAATTCTATCATCTTGTGTTTTTCTCGATAAACTCTTTATCGCACAGGTTTTTTTTTATTAAAAAATAAATGTGAACTACTAAAAAATACTACTAAAGAACTGAATAATCGTCTGAAAGCTTGTCTCTCAATAGGCATCAGCTACAAAAGTCAGAATAACGGGCTAAATGTTGGCGAGCGGCGACGACGAAAAGCCTAAAAATCGGCTACCGGTCGATAAAGTGGTGACAACATGTGAACTTAAGGCCAACCGTGACCTTTTCGCATATGAAAATAAAAAGATAGTGCATGAAGGTTTAATTGTTGCTTAAAATGTTAATGAAAACTTTAAACAATTTGGTTTATGTGAACCCACACTAAACGAAAGTATCGTACCTTGCAAATTTAAATAATTAACAAATTAACCGCAAAATGTTCTACGAAGGTTTCAGTAAAATTATACGAACTCCGCACCGCATAATTGTATTTCACAGACCTTAAATGACTCGGAATGGAAGTGAGATGTTTGACTTTACTCGTATATAGTTCGTTATATAACATCTGGGGTGTTACATTGAGGTTATTTTCGTTTTATTTCTTTTATTTTAATAAAAATTACCGATAATCTATCGATTCATGCAATACTTTGCGGAACTCTTACTCAGTGAACACAAAAAAATTATTTGCCTATTTCCGCTTTGTTCGAATGCAAGTATTATACGACTAATATGTCGAACAACACAATGTTCCTTTTGTCGGACTCGTAACATTGGAGGATGTTACGTGTTGTGACGAAACGTGTTGAAATATGTTTTTTTTTTACTTTATTTATTGTAGAGAGTAACCTAAAAGTAAATCGTATTGCACCCTCATAGGAGCGTTATAAAATCATAATGGTCATATACAATTTTCATTACTCAATAATTGTAATTTAGCTATGAGTTGTTTTAATGTTACAAACACCGTTAAAACTTTACTTTTAGTTGTAGTAATGCGATTAAACAAAGCGGTAATTAGAAAATATATATTTTTTGTTTCATTAAAGTTAAAAATGTGTATTACAGTTGATACATTTAATTAGCTTTTTGTTTTCTTTGACTTCTCTGCTTAGTCCATCAATGCCGCTATAAGAGCGGCACGGTGGTTTTACTTACTGGGTTCACTGCCGCGTATTTGGTAACAAAAATCATTTCTTAGGGTTCCATATCCAAAAGATGACAATCGGAACCCTAATATTGAGACTCCGCCGACCGTATGTCAGTCTGTCTGTTTGTCAGCGGGCTCTATATCATAGATCGTGATAGGTAAAAAGAAGTTGAAATTTTTACGGATTGTGTATATTTATTGTTACTATAGCAACAAATAATAACAATAAAAAAACTTACAAGAAACGTAATTTTACAAGCGTTTATGTTACGGAACCCTCCGTGATGCAAGTCCGATACGCACTTGGCGATTTGTTTATTATTGTTATATTTATTAACAATGTGTGCGTTGTTGTGACATGTCATTTATGTCCATTTATCCTTACGAAATGCGGATTGGATCGGGCGGGCAATAAACTTGAAAAACTTCCGGACCTTTAGGGGTTACATCGTACCGACCTCCGAATTGTTGTAGGTATTACAAGAAACTGTTCCACTTTTTTTTTTGGTTGTACTAACATTTGACCTTATTTTCACCTGATGTTAAGTGACAATGAGGCCGAACATGTGTTTCTCCTCTTTCACTACTGCTCACTGATTTAACTGAACTAAATAATTGCTATTAATAATGTATGTAAAATCAGTGTAATAAAATTATTACATTTTGCATTTAGATTTAATTTTAACTACAAAGAATATAATTAAAAAAATACGAAAATTTATTATACAAAACCTTTATAGACGACAATTATAACAAGATAGAAGACGTGAAAATTAATTAAAATTAAATCAAAAGTTTTATTTTCTAAACATTGATTCTGGTCTTGTTATGAAGACAGAATTATAACATAAATATTTATTTTATTGTTCCTTCGTTATTGAGAAAATTTTGAAATAAATAGGATATAATAGGAGTGGCTAAAAATAACCTTAAAGATTAACAATATAACTAACAGAAAGAGCTTATTCTATCTCTCTTTATAGAAAACACTTTAACTATCTGGTGAGAACGTGGATAGAACTTATTTTTTTAATTAATTTAAAAAACCTTAAAAAAAGACAATAATGTTTTTGATAGTGATCATAACTCGTACCGTTTTGTGTTTGAAATCAAAAAGGAGAAACTAACAACAAAATGAAAGCACGTTTATAAATAAATTTCGCATAATTCGAAACTCCTACAGTGGAATTTAGGATAAAGTGAGATATGAGCTTGAATATCATAAAACATTTATCCAACTGCGCATGTTAAAAGAGTTACGACTTGTAACTGTGAGTTAGAATATTGAACATAAAGCATCTGTCTCAGAGAATATCACAGATGTTATTAAGACATCTATATAAGCCAGCTAGTTCTGCATGTCAGAATGTTAAAAGAGAACAAACTTTATTAGTATAGTTCTTTTGTATCCCTCGACACTCTTAAAGTTGCACTTAAATTTGTTAACATTATAGTTTGATAGCCTGCAGTGTTTGCGTCTCTCACAATGCTCACTGTTGCGTCCTAAGGCGATGGACTTATTTATGTCTTTTATTTATTTATTTCTCCAATCACTGGAGGTTGGCAGTCATAATCCGAAAAAAATGTTTACCTTTTCAATCTGTACTTTTATTTAAAACGTCCCAATAAAATATTATCACATTTTTTTTAATGTTTTTCTCTTAATAAATTGCTTTAGGAAGATATTTTTATCTTATGTTTTTAATTACAGTCGATAAATTTTAGAGTACGGCATAGTTAAGGCAGTTCATGATATTTATTATTTCATTGCTTTATTTACATAAACAAAAATGAGATATTTAACTATGATATTATACTATGATATATATAACTATGATGCTATATTTATACGGATGGTGGTAAGGTATTATATGCATGGTGGTATGGTTCTTCGGATCCGCTTGGTGTCACCTTCAATATCATTTTGTCACTATGACAGCATTACTGTGTTCGGGCAGTCGTCCATGTGAGAGCCGGAAGTATTCTGGCCGGACAAGCTTCCCCATATACATCTTCTTTGACACTTACCGTGTTAGCCCATAAGTGTTAAAAAATAATTCTTGTTATAATTGTGATTCCTTTTTTAAAAAAAGAGCACATTAGAAATGATGCCAACCATCTTGAAATATCTCATTAACCATTGCAATCGTGCTTCTGTATACAGCCACGAGATGGGGTTATGCAAGATCAAACATCAAAGAAGTTCTCAAACGAAGCCGACACAAACTATTGATTTTCGAATCTACGATTGTCAACGAGTGAACCTCCGTACGAATTTATTACATAGGCGTTAGGTAGTCGCATTACCGGGTTCGAAAGTTCGTACGCACATTTTTTTAAGCGTATAATTTATAAATATTTTACATTTAGGATCTTTTAGTTTGGTAGCATTCAGCACGAATGCACGTATAATACGTACGAGTGGTGACGTCACCGCAGGCAAGAATCGTAACTGCATATAGAAGCTACAAAATAAAATAGAGAGAGAAAAAAAAGAAACAAAAAGAATGTAAAATAAACGGGAAAAATATTTACATAAAGCAATTTTTTTTCCTGTGGAAACCGTCGATGCGCTGCGAGGACAGCGTAGGGGTTACGCCGGACTCTTACCGGCAAAAACCCCTCGGTGTTCGTGCCAAAGCCTCCGGCCGGAACTGCGGGAACGCTTTCGCACTCTACTTTAGCTCCGACGGCGCTACATTACACCCCTGACTAGTTCGAAAAGACATCCAAAATGGACGCCATCTGTTAAAGTCACGAAGAGAAAAAAACTGATAAGAATACCCGAAACCTACGGTCATAATCTTCTTTATACAGGAAAATAAAATGTAGAATAAAAAAGAGTATGCTGTACGAAAAATATTAACTATTAACGATGCTTATTTGCCATCTGTTCTTTATCTCTAACTTTTATTTCTCTTACTCTTCAGGTCGTTTATTGAACATTATTTAATTTCAATCTATAGAACCATAGATATAAACCATGATGCCTTTTTAATAAATTTTGTTTAGCGTGTGACCAGAATCAACCTCGTAGAAAGTTAGTCAAATTGATTCATTTGAAAATCTAGGATTGCAAAAAATTTTAACTTATGTTATAACCCGCTCACCATGACTAATTCATAGAATCATAATTATTATAATTGATATTACTTAATGCAATCTTTTTATTTATTCTGGACAGCACGGAAGTAACATTCATCCATTTTAAGAAAATGTGATCATACATTACCAGATTGCGTTCAAAGAGCTTCAGCACTTAATTTTTAATACGAACAGCTAAAGAATGCCACATCTTGCCAGCATTAGTGTTCTCGTCCAGTTATGTGGGTTTTGCCAAGAAAATTGTGAATAGACTAGTGTGCTTCACCATCATAGACCACATCTCTACTTAAAATGAGTTTGGATTGTGAAAAAAATAAATTGATATTTTTTTTTTGTTAGTTTATTACTTTGAATACCAAGGGCTATAGGACCTCATCGTAGAATCTTTCTTTTTAATTATATAGAATAATAGATGATCGCGATTCTAGCTCATAAATGGAGACGTGGTCCACAAAAGTAAAATTCAGTAGTCTAGAAGAAGAAAGTTAATTAAGTGTTCTCTAGTGATATATGATAAGATATACCTAAAGTCACTTGATCACTAATGTACCCTATAACTGTTATTTGTTTTTTATCAACCCAAACTATTGATTCCCACAAAAATGGTAAGAAAAATATCATTGTAAAGCTTATTATAATATATTCAATAATCAGAAATTACGTAAATTCATTTTAGGTCTTAAAAAAAATTATTTTAACGGTATTACGCCATCAAAAATAAGTAGTAGATAAAGAAACTCTTGCCGCCTTATTCGGCGAGCGTAAGAAAAATGATAAAAGGTCCGTTGTAAAATTTATAACACCCCGATAATGGAGTAGTCAATGTTATTGATAACATTGCTATTGTTTAACAAAAGGTTTACGGGACGCAACATTTTGACGTAACAACGTTAATTTAAACAATCATTATACTTACGTGTGTCCGTATTTTTAGCTTTTTTATACTTTATGGCATCTTTGCATAATATATTTTTAAAAGGTAATATAGGCTTTAATTAATATATTAAATTACTATAAACTGTAAAATAAAAACATAAACAATATCCGTAAACCTAGTGTTAAAGCTTATTGACTATTACTAACCCCAGTGTTTTAAAATCGACGTATAGCAAGAGCCGGCATCACTAATAAGATTAAGAAGCGAGAATTACCTAACTAAAAGCAATGGTGTTAATTAAAATTAATAAATCATAATTGTTATAATGTGTTCAAAGCATCCCAACATTCCTAACATTATCACAACCCTGAATTCAGTGTCATCTAATAACCTATGTAATGTTTTTTAACGGGACAATCGGGTTTGATGCGCCACAAAATAATATTCTTCTTCTGGTATTTCCTCACAAGTATATTAAAATGTATATATTTTTTAAAGATTTTTTTTAAAGAATACATTATATCTACTATCGATTTAAGATGATTATATAAATACAATTTTTTCTTTAATTTTTTTAAGGCTTAAAGTTGTTTATGGCTATGCCAGCTAATCATATCTTAATATGTGAAAGTCATAATTTACTCACTCTGTTCCATTTTTCAGTTAGTTATAGAATTTTCATCTACATGTCCGAGTCAGATATCCTAAACTAATTATATTTGAAATATTTATTTTTTAAATTCAGTAATATCTGCTACTCGATAATAAAATTATTTCTATTATTCAGTATGCCTAAAGCATTAAATCATCCATGCACACTTTGTGTGTAAATAAATAAATACTCCGTGAAATAATTTCGTAATCATATTTATCACTTACCGATTAAGTTGATATCCAGAAACTGCACCAGTATCGCCCACTGAACGGCACTGTCACCGGAACGGTGTGTGTGTGTGTGTGTTTTTTTTTATTATCGTAGTTCAACGCGCACGGAATACGCGGAGCCGTGCATTGGCGGACGACCGGTCGCACTGAATGCTCATAGTCGTTTGAGGGCAGTCGCGCTATCTCCACACTGACAAACTCCTAGCATCCCTACACTGACGAGACTATACTTCTGCGGCTATAGGGAGCGACAAACGTAACTCTACTACAGTCGACGTAATTCAGAATCCAAGTTATTAAAATGTGTCCGCGACCTTTATCAATCAAATTGGGACACTGATTCGACTTGGGGTATAATTGGTGAAGATTTATCGTTGATATAGGATAATATTTATTTTTATTATTCTAACACAAGTACATTTCTCTATAATGTAGATTTGACTATAAATAGACAGTCAAATATATAGAGTTGAAATACAAAGAGTTACATACGAATATTTTTTTTATTATATTTTTATTACAAGAATATTGGGATATACTTTTACTAATAAAAAGGAGTTATTAACATCTTAAGAACTGCATAATTACCCCCTAATAGATGAATTATACATTTAGGGTGGACTACAAAAAGTGTAACTCAATGATATAACATTCTCATGTGTTATGTTAAGGTGACACACATTATAGAATTTTAAGGCTAGAGTTTCCGACACATTTTTGCGTTTTTCTCTTCGAATCTATAGTAATTTTGTGCATTATTGTAATGTTATTTTTCCTGTTTTGGAATAAAAAATATAGAACCATGCTGCCAGAGGCAGTTTAAAAAAAATAAAACTAAACCAACACATATTAATATACGAAGTGATTTATCTAAGGTCGGTCAGTTAAAATGACGGCTCCGGTAAATCTAGTGTTAAATGTGGTATTAATAACAGACTATAATTAAAAAATAGATAGGAAACAATGCATTTTTAAGACCGCTATGGGCGGCACGTCGTACATGGGTATGACACGCGGGGAAAAGACTAGTCGCGCGACGTGTTCAAAGATTTTATTTTTGCTTCAATGTATACAAGACCAACTTCGCGGTGTATTCTTTCATTAAACAAAACAACGACTGAAAACCAACAAGTCAAGTAGAAAGTTACGCGCGGACATAGATTAAAGATAATAAAAGAAACATGTTGAATTTACGAAGCTTTTTCCTGTAGTCGATTAAAAATATCGTTCAAAATACATGCACACACACACATATATTTATATATACGTAACCAAAATAATATTTCAATGTCTTTTTTTAATTATGGATAAAATAATAAATTAAGCTTATATAATTCCAAAATTCTAAAATGTACGACAGCTCTGCTTAAATTTCAATGTCATTGTATGAAAAGTTTGTGTGTAACGAATGTTACATGTTACGCTTGTGAAATATTGGACTTATTTATTTACCACTGGTTTTGCGTTTTCAATTGAAACTACTTCCGCGTAAAACTTTTTAATTAAAAAACCTTATATATTACGGAGCTTTTGTTTGCACTTTTCGTTGGGATAAAGTTATTTATTACGAAAACAAATGTCAATACTAAGGATAAGAAAGAAGAATGTTGAATTTTGTTAGTCTCCTTTTTAAGGCCATGATATAAAAAAAGTAATATAAAGCCTATTTTAAGTATATAAGAAGTAGTACTATTAGTGCTTATTTCTCTTAATTTTAACACCGAACCCAGCCCCAGCAGCAGTCTTAATGCAGTTTTTTGGAGTGTTACGCTTTGAAGAGCTGTGTAGCTATTTCATTTACTGTGTAACGAAATCGTTGACCCAAGTCGTTGCAACGCGATGTTGTGTAAACATCTTAACTACCGTCAAGCTAATCATTTATACCCTGGTGAAAATCCTGTCTCGTCGCTAATATGACAAACAAAATATGTATATTTTTTTAATAAATACTTTTTTTATCAACAATTGGCAAACACATGACGCCAAGTGACAATGAGGTATGACGTAGTTGTATGTGTCACTGTCGGAATACAGCAATGTTGTTATAATGTCAGATAGACATTTAGGGCGGTAGCTAAACTACCGCCGCTATCCAATCTTTACCGTTCATGAGGCCCGGGAATCGAATCCGGATACCTCTGTGTATAAGGCAAGCGGTAAACGAATACGCCACGTTAGTAATTAAATACATACCTACTTAGTAATAGTTTTGTTCACTATAACAACAATTTATTGAATCATTTTGTAATAAATAAAACTAAAAATTATTATACTTTGAGTGAAACAATAGATTGTGAAAATATGGCGGTCGTGAAATTTATGCTAGGGCCTTTTCGAATCCGAAAATATATTTTTGGTCATACAACCTCTGTCCTAAGAGCCACTTAATCACACTGAAAGCAATTTCTTGTAACCAACTGTCAGCCATTTTTAAATTCACTTTTGTTAAGGCCTTTTGAATTGTGAAAGTGGCCACTTCTAAAGTACAAGTATATACGGATATTTAGATATTTATTTAAGTTAAAACAAATACATGCACAGTAAAATTGTAGAAAAATGTAGACGTAATTAAAATGTCAAAAAAATATGGTTATGCTTATTATAATTATGAAGCTAAATTTTAAAATAATGCAATGAAAAAGTTATAGAAGTATGTACAGGCCTGGACTTATGTCCATCCGTATATCTATATATGAAAATATAACGAAGATAATCTTTAACAAAATATATAAAAAGATTCAGATATATTATTAATTGTTGTGGGCTAAATACATATTTTTGTAACTATGTTTTGAATTATAATAAAATGTATTTTTTAAGGTTTCGCACCCAAAAATGACAAATAGAACCCTATTACTAAGCCTCCGACGTCCGTCTGTCTGTTAGCGGGGTACATCTCATGAGAAGGTAGATAGTTCATTTTCACAGATTGTGTTTTGTATTGCTGCTAAAACAACAAATAATGAAAGAAAATAATATTTATATAAAATGTTATTGGACCTTTATGGTAGGGAAGCTTTCGCGGTGCAAGGTACGTCTGGCTTTTGGTCATTTGTTTATAGATATTTTTTAATCGCCAATGGATAACATGACCTCTACCACGTATAAAACCCAAGAATATTAATATAAAATTATTTTCATGTTCTTTTTTTTTTCATGTCAAATGTAATTTTTCTTCTTCTTTAGTATGTATAATTAGAAAAGAGAAAGAGTCTTGTTCATTTTTCACAGGTTATAATTAAAGAAAGATTGAACGCTCTGTTATTTTTGATATGTATAATTTTTTTATTACAAATAAAATCTGTGTAAAGCGAAGAAGAGGGTACTGAAATAATTTTTTTTTGTTTCCTGTGCCCTAATTTAAATTAACAGCGCGGCTGCCGTGCCAGTTCGTTACCGCAATATTTTATCTGTTGCGATAATATGACAATGGGATTAGTTTGGGCGGGAAATTTCGTTTGTCATGATTTTCTTTCTTATTTTTTTTAGCAGGTTATTCTCCGTGTTAATAATCAGAATATTGAAGAAAAGGACTTTATTTACTACTTAAGAAGCTTCCTGATTATAATTGTGCTATTTATAAAATTAAAGTACTATAAATATTTATAACGATTTTATCAATATCATTTGTAAGAATTTTTGACAAATTTTTTATACATAATGCAATTAAAAATTTATATATCACAAAAAAATTAAACTTTGTTAATAACATTGTTAATAATAAAAATAAATGTAATTTAACTAGTCTTAATTCTTATTCTCGCGTTTTGATTTCAAAACAAAGAGAGAAAATTTGCTATTAACACTTAAAATTGAATTAATAACAATAATTAATTAGTTAAAAGATAAACTAAAGCTAATATGTATAATATTCATTACACAATTAGTTCAGTAAATAAAGTCTTTTGTATAATTAATTATTTTGTATAACAATAAGATTTAGAACGATGAAAACTTTATTAAAATCTTGATCCCTGACAGTGACAGGGGGCAAATTAAACTTTCAAAAAACTGTAAAGTAATTTGTCGAGATAAACACTTTATAAAATAATTTTTTATTTAGAAATATTTTTAAATACTATTCGATATTTACTGAAATTTGTTAATTGCGTATATTAGTTTATATTTTTTAATAGTAAAATAGGCAATCGGGCGAGCTGTACATTCGATGAAAAGTGATCGCTGTCGCTCATAAATAACCACAACATTCGGCGAGTCACAATGTATTTATAATTCAATAACATTACAAATGCTAACGAGTATTTACAGAATTAACACTTGATTGAATGAAAAAAAAAAAGCAATCGCCAATTATAGTTTAAAATTGCAATTTTTTTTTTAATTTGCACTTCTGAAATGTTTCCAGCCTATAATTTTAAAATAGTACTAGTATTTGTCATGAAAATAGTGTAATCGAAATCACTTTAAAAACTTTGGTTTATAAATACGAGTATAATCACAAATTTTCACATAAATTAGTTAAGGAAACTATTTATAAAACTATAACTAGCATTTTAATCCATATTGGGAATTAAATTGGAAAAAGTATTATGATAGATTCGGAAAGTTCACCGGGAAAAACGGACATGAAGATGTCCAAGCTTGCTTGTACTTATTAAGAATACTCTAGTTCTAACATCGTAAAAGCTGGAATATATCAATGCTATTATTGCAGCACATTAACGATATGAGCTTTTAACTGTCTCCGTGGCACAGTGATATACCCACTTGCCTTGTAACGCAGAGGTCTCGGGTTCATTTCTCAAGACACAGGAGTAGTGCAGTCTAGATGGTAGTAAAGTTTTTCAAAGCCACCTGGCCAGCTACAACCTTCAGTGGTAATTGGCCGCCATAACAGCACTGCTGTATTCTGGCAGTCATACGAGAGCCAGATTTATTTTCGGCGAACACGTTTCATCACCTACAGTCTCATTGTCACTTAACATTAGTTGAAAACCAGGCCATGTTAACCTAAAACCTATAAAAAAATAGGGCTCCAACTACTCGGACGGATTCGAAACGCGAAAATGCGTAACAGTATTGCTGCATTCCGACAGTCCTACACGTGAAAGCCAGAAATGTTCAGGGCGAGAACGCTTTACCGTCTACGTCTTCATTTACAAAATTGAGTACAAATCTTAGTTCAATACCGATATGTAAAAATAAAAGAAAAAACTATACCAAATGATGATGATGACATTACGACTACAGTTTCCTGTAAAAGATCGCGGCGCGTCTAACTGTCTAAAGAAGCCGACCACGACGGTGATGTCATATTGGACACAGAATAGAAGCAGTTACTGCGGCTCGCACTGACGTGTGGCGAAACGTCTACGCGGATTATGACACATGCGTCATGAATAATAATAGATGCACAATAACAATGCGAATTGAAATAACAGT